>JABXWE010060575.1:0-11800 GCA_014611495.1 Limonius californicus
GAGGCGTGTAACATCATATTTGTGATCAGCGACCCCAAATTAGTAAAGAATACAAGTCAAACTTGAAACAACGAAACTCATGTAGACCTGTGTCATTTACAACAAATACAACCGTTTTTATTTATGAACTGATTACGAATTTGTTATTAAAACACAAAATTTCAAGCTATTAGTACAAACACTGACTAACACTGAGCTATCGCCAAAAGAGTGATTTATTTTCTCTTTCTTTTGGTCGGTGCAAGTGCGTAATGAAGCATTGTCGCACATATCTTTATTAAACCTTTTATTCTTATTTTTGGCTCTAGACTACGGCCTCGAGGTTTGTACCTATAATTTAGGGACACCCTGCGCAGTCTTGTTGCTCTAAATAATGTCCCTAACCCCTTGTCAACGTATTACGTACCCCACATGAATCACTTTGTATATAATAACCGTTTCAGACATATACAAATTAATATGAAATTTTCCAGTCACTAACTATTATACACGACCTACTCTGCATACGTTCTTGCTCTCTACGGACTGTGGTATATTCTAGATTGTAGAATTGTAGCAATTTAGGAAGACAATGGCTAAAATAATAGAGCCGTTATATTAACATAACGGTAATTTAAAGAGTCACAATACAATTGCGGCCCTATTTAATAGTAATACAGTGCCTAGACTAGTTTGTAATAATTGGTTCCTAGGAGCAAACCATGAGCCCTTTTGCAAAATTAATAATGTATGCTTTCGAGGCGAAGTACTAAAAAGTGGCTTGGAAGTGAACTTAAAAATAGATCAATTCCTTCATTGTTGGAAATTATTTGTTAGAGGTTAATTAAGGATGTATTAAAGTATAGTGGAAATGGAGATATGCAAGAAATACATTCTTTGTGTCCTCTACGAGTCTGCCTGTTTGTAATTGGTTATACAATGTGTTCAAAGAAAAATGTAATTTTGGTCGACTATGGAATACAAAACGTTGATCTTTCATTCAACAGTTTTATATAAAAACTACGTCGTTATTGTTCAAAGGCGACCGTAAATAAATTTCTTTTTTCTACAAACGTCAGTAAAAGTTTAATTTTTAACGCATGCTGTCAGTGTCTAAAATGTGATTTTGTGGCACTGGTGCTAAAAGTAATTACTTTTAGCACTAGTGCTAAAAGTAAATAATGTGATTTACTATTAACACTGGTGCGATATTATAAAAAAATTAAGAAATTTTAAATCAAAGGAATATTTATTTACTTAATTAAATGTACCTACAGTTAGAGAAACTGTTAGAATAAGTAATCTGACGTGGATAGTGTTTTACTTGCAAACAAAAAATTTTCTTCGTCGCTGTCACGAGATTTGAAGTAACTTGTCAACAAACGATCGAATTTTCATTACCTTAGCAACAATAAACTTCATGAATAACTGGGTTTCAAAACGATATTTTATAAATTTAATAACGTAAGAAATGCATTAATTTGTACTTTTAATGCCATTTGTAGAAAAAATAGTGTATGATGTACGTGCTAAAAGTGATTTTATTTTGTTCCCTTCTCACAAAATAAAATGTCACTTTTAGTACTTATATCATAAATAACTATTTTGAACGCGTGATCTAATTAGCATTTCAACAATTCACTTTAATCGAGAGCAGTGTGTGTGGATGCACTATACATAGTGCTTAAAATGGTATAACACAATATAAACTTTACAAGACGTTTAAGAACAAGCCAAAATTAATACGAAATATAAAATACCTTTCTTCTAGTGTAAATAGTGATATTGAATAAGTATTTGTATTTAAGTTAGAAACAAATGTGCTTTTAAAATATTGTTACGCCTATGGGCTGTAACTGATAAGGAGCCCTTTGTCCTTATCGCCGGGATTACCAGAGAAACAACTACCCTTATATAAAATGATTGTATTTATTAATTACTAGGTACTACAAGACTATGACAACTTATTCTAAAACATTATACTAAACTACTTACAATAATACAGACAGGTACAGCGTCATTGCTAGGTTTGTTATTGGGAACACTCCCTTCTATCAAACACCCACCGCCAACTGCCAACTATTCACTATCTACTATTCACTATTCGCTAATTCAATCTTAAGTGTCCTTTTATAATTTCCTTTTCGCACCCATAAGCAATGACCTGGTTATTAGTCAATTTCCCTTATCAAGCGTATTACTTATTCCACATTGCCTAATTTAATATTCTAATCTACTTTGAATGTGCTGAATAAAATGACGTCACTACTTGCAACATAAATGTGTGTGCAATTGAAATCACATTACAACAGCTATGAAGCAATAATAATTTAATTTAGAATTTTGGATATTGGGTTCGTAACAATATTGAAGCCCGTTAAATAATTTTCCAAAATTATGCAGTTTTAGGAAATACGAGTATCTTATAAGTTCTTGCTATCAACAGCAATAAGTTGTTTCCAGATTTCAGCGAGTTATATATAATACATATTTTACTTACTACATTAACGCTTTTCGCTGCTAAATTGGCTTTAAGGGACATTCACCACAATCACTTCTATTTTGAGTGTAAGCAAAATTTAGCAAACCTTTGAAGGTAATAAAACTTACAATAATAGTTATTTATATACCAAGGGTAGCGCCATTTATGCTTCGAGAATGCAGTTTGATCGGTTGCATAGCGGAGAACTGCGGACGCCAGTCAAACGATATTCGTAGTCCAGCACAATCCGTGCTGGTCAGTACTCGAATGGGTGGATCAATGTAATGGCATATGCAACCGATTGTTCTTCGGAGGTTGCGTAAAACCGTCGGTCCCGGTTGTCATACGCACGACTCTGACAATTGTAAACCATGCAGTGGAACTTCTCTTCTCTATTCGACGGGTTGGGTTAATCTACTGTACCGACATCAGTCGGCTACTATTGACATAGATGGAGAGAAAACAGACGACATAGAAATAAGACGAGGAGTACGCCAAGGCTGTATTCTATCATCTCTATTCTTCAGCCTAGATTTAGAGCGAGTTATACAGTTAGCCCTCAATTATAGACCGGAAGGCATCAAAATAACTGGAATCGTATTTAACAACATTAACAATAAAATGGATCATGGTAAAGAAGTTTAGACAAAAAATCGAAACAGCTAGAGCAGCATTTAACAAAATGAAAATCGTTCTGTTCAATTTAAAATCTCATTAACGCTGGGATTAAAACTTTTAAAATGTTACATATGATCTACACTTCTTTATGAATGTGAGACGTGGACCCTACAACAAGATGCAGCTAAGAATATACAGGCATTTGAAATGTGGACTTATAGAAGGACATTAAAGATTTCATAGATTCAAAGAGTCTAACATGAAGCAGTTATCAACAAAATTGTCCCACAGCTCCTACTTATGAAAATAGTTCTAAAAAGAATAGCAAAATAATTCGACCACATGATGAGACACCGAGAATGTAACGCTTTCCAGACTATAATAGAAGGGAAATAAGTCGTTGAATAAAACCACAATCAATCCCACAAAATAAATATAATGTTGTTAAAGGTATAAAATAGTGTAAACGTTTTCGAACCCACTAGGGTTCATCTTCAGACTAAAATAACAATATAAAATATTTCACATTTTCAGAAAAAGCAAAATAAACTTACCTTATAAGAAAAAATATCAAAATTACAAAATATAGAAGTATTGTAGGAAAAATTATTTGAATGAAAATAACCATGAAACTAAAAGTGACACTTCATAATTAAAAAACTAATTAAACATCTCACGGCAACGCCAAAATTAAATATTATTGTAAGATAAATCACACCATGGTAATAAGTAAAATTTTGAATTTAAATTTGAAAAACCCTAACATTGGGATCGAATTAAAATAGAATTCACAGTCAGAAAAGGAACGTGTAACATGGCGAACACGTTCCTTCGTTCTGAAGATGAACCCTAGTGTGTTCGAAAACATTTACACCATTTTATACCTTTAACAACATTATATTTATTTTGTGGGATTGACTGGTTTTATTCAACGACTTTTCTACCTTATCCCATTATGAGGCCTATGGATTTCAACGAGTTTAATAGAAGGAAAGATAGAAAGAATAAGAGAAGTCAGAAGAACGAACAAATCACGGCTACGAAATTTAAGACAATGCACATCACAGAACTCAAAACGCAGCAGATAGAGCCAAATATGCTATGATGTTCGCCAACCTCAACTAGAGATGGCACTTCAGAGAAAGACGTTAGCCTCCTGTCTGGTATACGTACAAAGAAGGCTTACAGAGCCTACTTCATTGTAGGTAATTGACAGGCCATTGGCCTAAACGAAGAAGAAGAAGAAGAAGAATGCAGTTTGCAAAGCGAGGCCCGTAGAGCGGAGATTTCCAACCATTCAAGACCCAGAAATACACGAGAGATTTTTCATCATACCTGTTCATAATTAAACTCAAAACTTTATTTTTTGTACTGTCATTATTTTTTTTGTGTAAAAATATTTATAATGATATTTCTGGTTAAAACAAGTAGTACTTACTGCAAGTTTTCTTGGGTACAATGCAATAAAAGATATGTATGACTGTGTAAAGAATTACAACGCAATTAGATTAATAATTGTAAGGGTTCTGTGCTTTTATATTAAAAATGGATAACTTAATTTGTGAGGAAATAAAGGAAGCCGCTCAAGGTTCCTGTTCTGACTTGCTCCCTGTGAAATCCCGAGGAAGGTGTACGACCACAGTTTTTTAAATAATAGCACCACAGAAGGAATGCAGATAGTATTACAAAAAAAGTGCTGTTTGTCTATTTCTTGGATAGATTCCGAAAATTGAAATCTCCATGTAGTTTATGGAGTAAGTATTCCATGTTAAAAAGCACCATATATTTCAACGATAGTGAAGGTATTTCCAATTATTGATAATACGAAGTAGGGTAGATGACTATATGGTAAATATGTGGCCTCCCAAACAATTTGTTGACCTATTTTACCGATTTTTTTTGAAGAGAATGCTTTAAGAATTCCGACAGAGAATATATGTCATCTCTGTCATGTTTCTCTGGAGCTCGAACTACATGAAAATGACCCTCGGAGAATATTGCAATTTAGTAATTCTTTCAGAACCAAGTTTATTTGGATCCACGTATTTTAAATAGTATTTAACCAATTTTCCCGCGTTGTTGGAAGATGTAGAACGCAATGTACGACGAAAGCTTTGGTACTAATGAATGTCACTACAGTTGGATTAACAGGAATTACTTCAATAATGTATTTGGAGAAAATTGGATTGTAAGAAGAGCTGTCCATCTATGGCTACTAAGAAGTTGCGATATCACTCCACTGGCCTTTTTTCGTTGAGGTACAATTAATAACATAGTTTACCAAACGTTGTAGTAAACGAGCACTATTTACAAAATAGAATAATCCAAACGTGCACATTAGGTAACTAGATATTGTGTACAAGCGAATGAAGGCAATTTACTGAATTAAATAAATCTTAACTATTTCTTTTTTGTTGTTCTTCCCTTGTTTCGCTTTTAGTAGTAAGGCTACACCAATTTGTGTTCTTCTTATTAAATATTGATACAATTAATTGTTACGGGCCAAACAAGCTTGTTCGTCGACCCGCAACAGGATAGACAGAAAAGGCCTACAGTTTAGCTCAGAGGAGTAGGGGTGGTTCACGGAAACCTGGTTGTGTGCAGGGTAGGTCAAAATTAACGGGTGCTACCTTCCAAATCACAGCAGATTACCAGTTCTCGTGGAAGGCCGTGAGGCTAGCGGCTTACGGGAATCGGACTCACCTTTATTGTGCCTCCTCCTATATGTAAAGCTTGCAAAGTTGATGCAGGCAAAGATAAAAAAATACACAAAAATAAAAGATATTGTTAATTTCAAGACCAATATAAGTGTACTTCTTTTAAATTACTGACACATGATACAAAAAATATAACGATTAGATTGAAAATGGTAATATTTATAGTTAATTAATACAAGGGTAATTGAACGTAGGCTCGCCGTCCCTGGCTTACGGCATTTAATTTCTTAAAACAAATATACGCAGCCAGTGGCGTCTGAGTTTACAAGAAAAAAACACAATTTATGATTACTCCTTACAGTTAACAAAAAAAGGAAAATGGCATTGGCGACTGAAGGTCGCTTTTTGTCGCATCAAAAAAAAAAGGTTCAACACCTGAAACTGGCGAATGAAACCCGAAACAAGCTTTCACGACAATTAACAATTTTACCTTAGTTTTGTTCGGTAGGGGGTAAAAAGAGGCACAACTAGGGTGTTTCTGAAATCTTCGGGCAGCAGGAAAAATTTGCAGGCACGTCCCTGAAGACTGGGTCGAATGGAGACAACGCCACGGGTCGGGACTTTCTTTAACGACACACGGGGGAAACGGGAGCTTCAGATGCCCTACTCTCCGCCGCTGTACGTGGTGATCACTGGTAACTGCAGATACGACGGAAACGGGGTTGGAAGCTTTATTCCGACACAAGTCGAAAAACGAAACAATAACTCAATTAGCAGAAGAACTACACAACCCAGTATCTCAAAAAGAAAGCACGTCAGTTCACTCCTAAGCCCTATCGTCCACTCTTTCCCTTAATTTATCAACGGTCCCCGAGATAGTATCGAGTGACCGGGCCGATCAAAGGTGGAAAATTAACAGAAGAAAAAAGCGCAATGCTAATATGCATCGGCCGAAAATATTTCACCACCTTGCGAAATATGGTGCGGGAGTTCTAGAACAAATTCTTACACGTGCGACTTCCGACTATCCTGTCAACAAAGATCCAAGAATTGTTTTCGATCGGCAAATCCAGTCTACAAAGGAACTTCCAAAGACTTCGCAAAACTGGCCTCCCATAACCAATCTTTAAAAAAATAAAATAGCGATCGACTTAAGAATGGCAATTAAAATAGAATTTTAATTCCTATGAAGCGGCAAAACTAAACGAGCATGACATAATATTAGTACAATTGTTAAATACGAAACTGACAGGAAGTAACGATAATTCATTTTTATATTATAATTATTATAACTCAGTTATAGAAGTTGCTGTGATAAATGTACTTTGCAATGAAATGAAAAACAAACTTTACTTTTATGTTCATTTTTGTAAAAGCTCTTGTGGATACTAAATTTGGAGAACAAAGTAACACAACCCATTTTGACAGCAATAAAGCTATAAAATAGAAATGATTTACAGGCAAAACGTTAGTAAATTTGTTAGAATTAGTTCGCGTTAACATAAAAAATACACTGTAGTTATTAATATTTATTTAAGTCGGTCTATTTCGACTAGTAAGGCCTACTAACATAAATGAGAAATAAAACACGCTAAGAAACAAGTCATGTGACGTACAGCTCTAATGACCCTTATTATTAATACTGCAATGTTACGGCAGTCCCTTGTGCGAGACGGAATATTATTACTTTGACTGCCGTCGTTCATAAGTAATATTAATGGTTGGCTTCGTAGCTTGCAACTGGCGAGATACAAATTTGTTTTGATTTAAATATTACATTTATGTGTTTACTGCTGAACACGTAATTCTACGCATTGGAGGTGAAGATAGTTAGAATATATCGTTCTCGTTTATTCGCAGTCTACTGGAGACAGTAATGATTATTACTATCTCCTAGTGAAAACGTTTAAACCATGACAATTAAATTTGGAGTTTCAATGATAAACCACGACCTTGCAAAGGCAATTCAGTTAAAAGTCAGTCATCTAAATACTGCGTCATCTGCCTAACATAAATTAAATAAAAATATACCTTGTTGGCTAGTGGCCATAGTGGCCTACTGAAAACGAAACAGGCGTGTTTTATGACACTCAACGTCAAATATTCTAAAAACGCCCGAACACATGAAATTAATTTGCCATGCGACACATATTAATTAATTCGCCTATCTTCAACCCAAAAATTGGGGTGATTTCCACCATAAAAATTTTAAATGTAAATTTATGGGTATCAAATGCATACCATTTGAAATTCGATGATTTTGCTTTACAGCAGTGTGTTTGGTTTTGGATTCCGAATATTCGTCCCCACGGAACTGCAGTCCAAAGTTTCAGGGTAGTAAATGTTCGAAATGAGCACCACCAGCGTTCATACAGTAATAAGGGTTCTGTTCGAAATGTCGTCGCACATTTTGAGGTATTTGTAGAGTGATTGGACGCACTCGTTGATTATACCTTGTCGTAAATCTTGTGAAAAATTGGGTAAATTGCGTAAATTATATCTGCAAGTAACCTAAAAAAGAAACTCTAACAGAAATATATCTGGTGACCTGGTGGGCCACCCAATACCGGTTCTTCTTCCAATCTATTGACCCGGAAACCTTCAATCCAAATACTGTCGAACAACCAGTACATAATACGGAGGAGCTTCATTCTGCTGGAATATTAAAATATTTTAAAGGAAACGATCATCATTCTCTATAATATCAGTTAACATTAAATCAATGTTGTCTTGTCCAATCCAATTCAAGTACATCTGTCCAGTCAAATTGACAAGTAAGAAAAAAGGATCAATGAAACCACCATCAAAAATTCCAGCCTTTACATTTAATGTTTTGGGATGTTGAGAGTGTGTTTCCTGAAATATCCTCGGATGAGAATCTGACTAATAGCAACAATTATGGCGATTGAATGTGCCATTTATGAAAAAAGTGCATTTATCGGAGAAGCAGACGTCAAAATTAAAAATTGAGTTATTTACCGCCAGTTCACTTATAGTTTCAAACGTTTACAAATAGCGTTGGCCACTATTGACGACTTTGACAGTTGCCTTCATTGAGTTCTTATAGCAAATACAGAGGTAAAACTTGTGGTATTTCAAAATTCATCGAATACTGGTTTGATTAATTCCCCATACAATGGCCATTTGCCTTGTACGCAACGTAGGATCGACAACACCGCGACTTCCACCTATTCATTTATTCCCAGATCTTCAGCATTTCACTGTTTATTTACTATTAACCTGAGTTCCCGAAATTTTCTGAATAACTCCAAGACATATTTGCGATTCACATGCTTATATTATTGTTTCCGGTTGAATAATTCTACACTTCCATTAGCACATTCACTGTAGCTGAAGCAACTATTTCAACTCTTTCTGGAATCGAATAAACTCTTTTAAGTGTCTAAAGCTTCCAACGACAACTACAAAATACGGCGTCAAACTTACGTGAAAAAGTAAAAAACATTCAAATATTTACGCCAACATATGGTCAACTAATTCCGTCCTAATCATTCCACATATGCTCCAGAAGGTGCGAGAACCTTTTGAGCGTGACGTCAGTTTCGCGCAAACCAATGCCTCAAATCGAAAAAGAAAAACACTACTGTAAAGCAAGTCTTCTAATATCCCTTACCATTTAAAATTTTAGGATAATAATTTTCCGTATTTTTGGGGTTGAAGATAGATGAACGAAAATAGTATGGTGGTAGCTCAATTGGTAAAGCGCTCGCTTTCTGAGTAAAACGTCGATTCTGGCTTGGATTCGAAATCTAAGCGTTACTATGCAGATTTATAAAAATCTTGTCTGCAATCCACTACACACAATTTCCCAATCCAGCTTGCAACCGTGGAAGCTTAATGCTAAAAACCTTTTCTGGAATTTCTGTCGTTCGGATTCGACGATAAACTGTAGGTCCTTCGTGTTTCTACCTTAGCGCTGAGGAGAAACACGTAGCAGAAAAGAGGCCGATGCCTAGCAGTGGGACAAAAGGCTATCAATGATGATGATGATGATTTTCTTCTTCTTCTTCTTCTTCCTATCGACTAGGACCATGTCCTGTTTGTCTGGCTTGCTTATTCATTTGATGACGAGAACCAACTCTGGTGCCACCTTTTGGGTGGGCGTCCCGTTGGTCTTCTTCCCATTGGTATGCTGTTTTTGCATATTTTTGCTAATCTGCCATCACTCATGCGTTCTACATGCTCATTCCACTCCTTCTTCCTTCTTTTTGTCCACTTAAACACATCTGGCGCTTGGCATCTTCTTCTTATTTCAATGTTCATTTGCCTGTCTCTCAAAGTGATTCCCATTATAGCTCTTAATACTCTCATTCCGTTATTCTTGCTTTACGTTTTGTGACTGATGTCTCTTTTCCTGTTTCACTTGCATAAGTTAGGATTGCTCGAACCATTCACTGTTTTATATATTCTCGTTTTGCTTTCTAACCGCATGTGTTTGTTTTTCCATATTATATTGTTTAAGCATCCTGCCACTTGTGTTGCTTAATTTCTTGCTTTCGTGCATCGGATGTTAGGTCTCTACTGCTTGTTACAACACTCAAATAATATAAAATTGCATAACCTGTTCTGTTATTGTTCTTTGTATTTCCAGCTTACACCGTCTTGGGTTTTTTGATATTACCATCGTTTTTGTTTTGGCTGTTGAAATTTCCATGTTATACCTTTTCCCTGTCATGTTCAGTCGATGTAGCAATCTTTGCAATCAATTTTCGTTACTTGCTGTTAATACTGCGTCGTCCGCGTAGCTCAAGATATTCATATTTTTAGTCCCCATTATGTAGCCTTGCATGTTTGCTAGGGCTTCAATCATTTTATCCATTATTAAGTTAACCAGGAAAGGGCTCAGCGAGTCAACTTGTCTTATTCCTGTCTTTATCTCTATGGGTTGAGTATTACCTCTCGTTGTTACTATTTCATCGCATATAGTGTCTACTATGTCCTTTGGAGTTTCTTTTTCTAGCAATATGTCTTTTATATCTTGTTTTCTCACTCAATCAAAAGCCTTTGTAAAGTCAACGAAACACAGGAACACGGGGTTGTCGTATTCAATCGACTTTTCGACATGTTGTCTCAATATGAAAATTGCATCCACCGTACTTATATTTTTTTGAAAGCCTTGGTGCTCTTCTGCTATAGGTATGAACTTTCTTAGTCTGTTATGCATTATTGAAGTTAATAACTTTAGTGCGGAGTTTAGTAATGATATACCGCGGTAATTATCTGGATCTTTTCTATTCCCTTTTTTGTATATGGGTATGGTATAACTTTATTCTCTGATTCACCTCATTTCTTATGCTTACATGCGATTCTCTTTCCTGTTGATTGTTGTTTCTTTTGTACTTCAGAAATGCTTTCTTTTTCTTCTCTGTTAGCTCTTTGATCTCTTCGTCAAACCATGGCGTTCTTGTTTTAACTTTATTCTTATTTACTTTCCTATTTCCTAAGGCTTCTTCGGCTGCGTCAATTATATGTTCTCTAATTTTTATCAATAGTTGTTCAACGGTACAGGTTGCCGCATTAATATCTTCCTCCAGTTTCTGCTTTAGTCTACTTTGATAAAATAGTTTTATGCTTGGGTGGGCGACGCTTTCGATGCTAAGTTTTTGTACCTGTAATGGTTTTGTTTTTTCTATCTTTATTTTCAGATTTAATTTGCACAAAACCAGCCCATGATCAGATCCTACATTTGCCAATGAGAGAGTTCGTACATCTAATATCTGTTTAGGATATATTGTCTTGTTAGTGACAATATGATCAATCATCGAATGTTGTTCTCTGGTATTGGACCATGTCACTTTATGTTGTAAGGAATGGTCATGATTAGAGCTAGGATAGTTAGGCAAATTGCCTTTTTTAATAAATAGAAGGATTAAAGGCAGAACCAATTTTAAATCCGTTTTAGAATGCGTGCAATTCAAAAATGCAAATTTTATTTTGTCTTTTTTGCCTTTTTTGCGTCTTTTTTAAGATTCTGCATTTTTTGAGGTATTTCCTATTTTTCTTGCCTTTTTGTGGCTTTTATGTCATCTTAAATTAAAATTTT
>JABXWE010060578.1:0-19484 GCA_014611495.1 Limonius californicus
AAAGCCGAGGTATTTTAGCAAGGTGTGAGAACTTTGATTTACAAGTTGCAAATCACTAGTACAATTTACCAAAAGGGATCGGAATACAGCAATATATATATATATATATCTGGGACAAGACATAAGATTGGGTAAATAAAATCAGACCGCGGAAGAATAGAAGGACAAGAATGGGATGGGCGGCATTTGGCAAGCTAAGTTTCGTAGTGAAGAATAGAAGTATACCGCAACATCTTAGAAGCAAAGTATTCGACATGTGTATCCTGCCAGTTTTAACATATGGTATAGAAACGTGGACCTTCACAAAGAAAAATGTAGAGAAGTTGGCAAAAACACAAAGATCCATGGAAAGAGCAATGCTCGGAATATCGCTGAAAGTTCGTGTGACAAAGGCAAGTATTAGACAACAAACAAAAATAATGGACGTAAAAGAAAGAATGGCATGCCTTGAGTGACAATGGGCCGGACACAATGAAAGAAGACAGGATGATAGATGGAACAACATTATACACAAATGGCGACCATGGGAAGGAAAACGAAGAAGAGGAAGGCCGCAGATGCGGTGGAGTGATGACCTCAAGAGAATTGGCGGATTCGGATGGACAAGAACGGCAAGAAACCGCCAAGAGTGGAAAAATTTGGAGAAGGCCTATGTTCAATATTGGACTTCCTAAAGAGGCTGAAGAGAGATCGGCTCTTGGGAAGGAAGTCCCAACTATCAATCCACAACAAGATACTCCTGTATAACCAAATAATAAAACCGGTACGGACATACGGTTGTCAACTTTGGGGCTACGCCAGCAAGAGCAACATCAACATAGTTCAAACATTCCAGAACAAAGTGCTAAGAAACATCATAAGTGCACCTTGGTACGCCAGAAATAGTGAGATCCACAGGGACCTACGGATAAAAACTGTGCTAGAAGAAATAAAAAACATCGCCCAGAAGCACGAAACCAGGTTTCATGAACATGTAAACGTCGAGGCCATACAACTCTTTGACAATGCAGAACTAGTTAGAAGACTCAAGGAGATAAAACCATTTGAGTAAGTGTGAAGTGACGGAAGTGTCAGTGTAAAAGCAGAGCGAAGTGAAGTGCTAACACGCGAAATGAGGGTTCCAAGTTACTAGAACTGAGAGGAGAATCAATGGGCAACATCTCAATGAACAATTAGCAAAGTTAAGTTACATAAGAGTTGCTAGTTAGTCTTAAGACTAGTTGCAATGTATTCCGTATTAAATTTAAAAAAATGTGTTACGCACCATTAAATTATATTGCTATCAAATTCGTTAATAGCGTAAAACATTCATAATTTGAAGTTTGATTAAAAATACTTCATTTTTATTAACAGATTGTTAATATTCAGTGCCACTCGTAACGAACATTTTAATTATGTTCTGACTAGGGACAGTTCATCAGTAACAAAAAGTAATTGTAACTTTTACGTCCGGGAAAAGTCATTATAATTGATACGTTTGTTCCTAACCAAAAACTGTTTAGATATCTGGTACCAGCTTTAAGTAAAATGTCTGCTAAATACACTGTTACGGTAAAAGGTTGTTAATTTAGGGTTTGCTTCCTGAAAACCCACTTTAATTAACATATTTTGTTTTAAAGCAAAAAGGAATGTTCAGGGAATTGTTCTCGGCATCCGGTACCACACCCAACCGAAATTTCAATCAAAAATTCGGTTCTAGCCCAAGACAGCCCATTAATAATTCAAGCTATGCGTTCCACAACTTGAAACTAATTGCATTTTACGTTTCTCTGATTAATAATGCATGTTCTTCCGGTGATAGTACCGTAGTTGGTACCTACAAGCCCGCAATTATGCAAACGAGTCGAAACGAAAGTGATGGTCTGGAGCGATTACGTGGACCCGGACCAGACAAAACAATTTCATTTCCCAGTGGCAGTCAAAATACAATTATGATTGTTGTTGCCATGCGGGGCTCCCGGACTGCTCTTCGCGGGAGTTTCGAGTTTGTCAACGCACTCTTCTCCTGGCGGAACTAAAGACAGGGAGCAACGGGCGATTATCGCCCGCACCGCACTTCGCCCTCCGTTGCATTGCTGCACGCGGCTGCCGGTTCAATCCTTGAGAGTGGTAAAGAGATACAATCTCTGAATTTTTATTTGTGAAGCGTCTCGTTGTCAAGGTCACCGAGGGCCTGCCGCTTCAATATTACACATTTCAATGCAGCGCTCTCGGTACAGTCGGTGCAAGCGTTTTAATGCTCGGTGTATGTTCGCCGCACCGTTTCTTTGTTTACGGCACGTTCACGTTCAGAAGAACGTTTTATAGGTGATTGCGATTCAATTCATTTTTGCTATGTTCACGGTAATTGACAAGAACGCAAGAAGTACGGCGGTGCTTAACGTTCCGGTAGGAAGTTATTTCGATTTTCATTCCACTTTTTCGAGAGGCTTAATTATTATTTAAGTTCTCCGGTTCATGAGCTGAAACACTAACAGGATATTCTGCGTTGCTTTTTTACCAAAAAAAACTAAGATTTAGGACAACTAGGCTAGTTTCTTCAGTATTTTATGAATGAAACTGCCTATTATTAACAACCACTAGAATATTCTTTAAAAATAAATTTACAGCAACTAATTTACTTGAAATAACATCTTCATAGTCTTTGAAGTAGTACATTATTTTTTTTTTAAATTGACTGAAGAGAATCCAGTGTTCCAGTGCATAAATCTTGGTATCTAAAAAGCCATTATACAGGGTCGCTGTTCAATATGGAACTCTCCTGCTAAAACGATTTTAGGTATAATTTTGAGGTACTGGTCAAGAATATGGGCCCCAAACCATGTTCTAATTTATGTTATAATTAGATAATGTAAACATTTGCTAATCTAACCTAACCTAACCTAACCTTTTTTTTTTTTGTGGTGGAGGGGAAACCTTCAAAAGGGACCCCGCGGGAAGATCTCGATTCCGCAGGGTACTGTGGGATTTCTACCCACTAAAACCCCTCCCTGGTGTAGTAGAGTCCATCCCGGCATCGCTTGCGCATTCCTTCAGGATGGGGTGTATTCCTGTTTCTTCTTTGCATCTTGTCATCTATATTCCATCTTCGATCTTCTGCCCCAGTATCGTTTTGACTAGGGTGTCTATTTCGCTCCACTTTTCTTCGCTTTCTAGCATAATTTCTATCAGATTGTTTTCATTAATTCTTCTGCCAATTTGCTGGTTTGTTTCCTCCCTTATGTCTTCCCACTCTCTGCACTGGAAGAAGGTGTGTCTTGCGTCGTCCCTGTCGCTTTCGCAGTATCTGCAGCATTCGTTTTCTGTTTTCCCTATTCTTTTCAGGTAGGCCATGAAGCTGCCATGCCCTGTGAGCATCTGTGTTATATAATAGTTTACTTTCCCGTGCTTTCTTCCGCACCATTTGGTTAAGTCTTTTATCAGTGTTTTTGTCCATAGGCCCTTCTGTAGATTTTCCTCCCATCTCTCTTTCCATTTCGTTATCAGTTCTTCTCTGGTATGTCTTTTCTGTTGCTTATTGGATTTATAGTTTCTTCGCCTTTCTTCTACCATTAGATCTATCGGCAGCATCGCTGCGATGGCAAAGACTAACCTAACCTAACCTAATCTAACCTAACCTAACCTAACCTAACCTAACTTAACCTAACCTAACCTAACCTGGTACTGGTCAAGGTTAGGTTAGGTTAGGTTAGATTAGGTTAAAAAAGGCAAATATAGAAATATGCTAACGAAAATACAAAGAAGATTAGCAGTAAGAGTATGCAGCGGGTATCGCACTGCGCCAACGCAGGCGCTACTAGTGTTAGCTGGAACACCGCCCATTGAGGAGAGGGCGCAAATATATGACCGGCCAGAAGAAACAACACGAAGAGAAGTAAGAGAAAATACATTAAATAAATGGCAAGCAAGATGGAATCATATGGAAAGTACAGCACAATGGAGGAAGAGATTAGTGCCAGATATCAAGAAATGGATAAACCGAGAGTATGGCGAGGTAAATTACTATATAACACAGGTGTATACAGGACATGGGTGTTTCCGAAAATATTTAAAACGCTTTAAAAGGTCAGACACCGAAAATTGCCATACTGCCAAGCAGAAGACGATGTTCAGCACACAATCTTTGAATGCGATAGATGGCATATTTTAAGAAATACAGCGGAAACTGAAATAGGCAGCAGAATCACAGCAGACAATATAACGGAGATTATGCTCGAGTCGGAAGATAAGTGGAATCACGTGGCCAAATTAATACAAGATATATTATCGACAAAAGAAAGGGAAGAGATAGCTGAACAAAAAGAGCAAAATAGATAAATGACAGAAGAAGAGGAGAATAATATAACGAGCATTTTGAAGAATGCAGCACTGCTATACCAGATGCCCGATATATAAACGGGGAGGGGTTTTAGTGGGTAAGAATTCCACACTCCCCTGCGGAACTGGATTTTAAACTTCCCGCAGGGAGCCTTTTGAAGGTTTCCCCTCCCCCAAGGACCAAAAAAAAAAAAAAAAAAGTTAGATTAGGTTAGGTTAGGTTAGGTTAGGTTAGGTTAGCAAATGTTTACATTATCTAATTAGAACATAAATTAGAACATGGTTTGGGACCCATATTCTTGACCAGTGCCAATTTTGAAATTTGTAGGATTAGAATTTAAAATTATTTCGCATATTTTAGAGTAAGAAAAAAATGCTTTACGCTTGCTGTTTTTAAGCGTGACTGCCATCTTGAATTTTTTAAATAGCAACGTGGTCTGTGTGGTGAAACATTAGGAAGGTTATTGTTTTCTCTTTCTAACCATCTCAAACATGTAAGGGGTTCTATCAGATAATAATAGAGAAAAATAGGAACAGGATTTCCGTATGCTTGGTTGGATAATTTATTGTACTTCTAAGTACCATCAATATACAAATAAATAAAAACAATCAGTAAGGGTGACAAGAAAAGCGTATGCTATTATTAGTTTTCTTACAATTGTTGTAATAATTGGCAAATAAACGTTGATTTCCTGAAATATGGACCGTTTGACAGAAACGGAATGGATAGAAATTTTTATGATAATTGGGTATGGGACAGGAGACGAACACACGATTCCGATTAGGAAATCGACAGTAAGTAAACATTGAACTGATTTACTAAAACTGGTAGTGTAAAAGAACTTCCTATACCTGGTAGATCAAGATCTACCACAAGTGCAGATAATTATCTAGATGCAGGGCCGTCCTAAGATATTTGGCACCCGTGGGCTCCTAACAATAATGCGCCCCTCTTCATAAGAAAATACACGGGAGGGGAAGTGAGAACGGGCTGATCGGTGAAGTTTTACAGAAGACTCAGAACTAGTAAAAGTCTATATATGAGGGCAGCCTTCTAAGTTTTTACAAAAACTAGAGATTTATACACTTTTGCATGCGTTCGAACCAATTATGGAAACATATTTTCCACTCTGAAGTTGGTATCTCAAAAACTTGGTTTTTGAAGGCTTCAACAACTTTTTGAGGTGATGAAAATCGCTGTCCACGCATTTTTTGTTTGACATTCGAGAACACCAAGAAGTGGTTAGGCGGTAAATCAGGTTGAATACGGGCAATGAGACACTAATTCGATGTTTTTCTCTTTCAAATAATCAATTGACGGGCTGTGTGAGAGCTGTCATTGTCATGATGCGACGTTTTTGGTTGTTTTTCCTGATTTCGTCGATGACTTCTGGCAAACAAATTGTTGTATACCATTCAGCGTTAACTATTCTTCGATCCTCTAAAGGAATGGTTGCGAAATGTCCAGTTTAACCGAAGAAACAAACGATTATTTTCTTAGAAGTGCTTCATGATCGAACAACTTTTGTGGGATTCGATTCATCTTAAAACATTCAGACAGTGGATTGTTGCTTAGTTTCCGGTTCATACGAATATCTATATCCAAGTTTCGTCACCTGTTACGATGTTGTATACGGATTTTGCAGTTCCTCGGTCGAATTTTTTGAGCATTTCCTTACACCAATTAGCACGAGCCTTTTTTGAGCTTCGGTCAAATCATGCGGAATCCATCGGGAACTGATCCTTTTCACAGCTAAATGTTCATGCAAAATCAAATGTGCTGCAGTCTTGGATATGCCTCAGGATGCCTCTATCTCACTGTAAGTCACTTGGCGATCTTCTTCAATCATGTTGCGCATAGCATCGATGTTTTTTGGAATAACAACCGATTTTGGTCGACCTTCACGAAATTCATCACTGACGGACGCCCGACCACGACGAAATTCTGCAAACCAATTGTAAACAGTCTTTTCTGATGGTGCTTCATTACCAAGAGTTGAACGAAGCGATTCTATCCATTGTTGTTCAGTTAGGCCTAACAAAATCTGAAAAAATGATCAAACGAAAACCTTCACGTGAAATTTCAATTTTTTTCACAAAATTGCTTTTCTTAAACGCTCACTGTAAAGATGTGATCGTTAGTGCTTTACTGCCCATTGGGCAACTAAGCGAAGAAGCTGAAAAGGCTAGTAATAATATTTTTAAAAGATACCGAGAAAATTTGGCAAGAAAAATGTGTCGAGAATTAACGAATGCAGATGTGCTAAATCGTTTACTGATAGCATCCGACCTCTACATTTCAAGCCTGGAAGAGGTACATTCAACCAAAAAGGCATTTGATAAAGAAGTTTCAGAAATGTTATTGCCTCCAACACTGAAGGAATCTTCGGGAAATGAGTTGGGTGATTCAAGTTTAGATTATTCGGGATGCGAAATAGATAATTTATCAGTCCCCAAAAAATGCCAATATTTCAGGAATCATAAGAAATATTTCTCCCACTTACAAAAACGACCAGATTATTGAACAAATAGAAATACCAATGCCGTTAATAGCAGTAGAATTAGAAAAAACACATAACTCCAAGAAATATTCAACTTAAACAGACTTCTATATTGTGTGATTTCGGTTGAACCCCGACGCAAAAATAGTGATATGCCTCAATGTACTAATTGTCAAACAGTGGGACACACCAAGAATTACTGTCATCCGCCGCAACACGCTGTGTTAAGTGTCCTGAACATCATCACTACGGCAACTGTCAATAAATCCCAGACGTAAAACCAACGTGTGTTAATTATGGTGGAGACCACACTGCGAACTACAGGGGATGTCCATACATTAAAAAGTTCAGCAATAACTTCAAAAAAATTAAGCTCACCTCCGCCCAAAAAATTCAAAACACAACCATCGGCTGGCAAAGTTCTGTATTCTGGGACGCTATTGGACCAATTTACGTCGATTTTCTCGAAGAAAGAAAAACGATTAATTCAGCTTATTACAGTGAACTTCTTGGAAAGGTTAAGCTGGCCATACGAACAAAAGATGCGGTCTCCTAAGCAATGGCGTTATTCTACTGCACAATATCGCTCGCCCACATGCAGCCCATCCAACGAACAATACATTGACTAAATTGGGCTGGGAAGTACTGCTTCACCCCCCATATAGTCTGGACTTGGCCCCAAGTGACTATCATCTCTCTGGGCCACTCAAAAAGTTCTTGGGAGATAAGCGATTTGCCTTTAATGAGGAAGTGAAGGGTGCAGTGCAAAATTGGCTACGTAGTCAACCAAAATATTTTTTTCGGCGGGAGTACGGAAGCTACAGGAGCGATGGGACAAGTGTATTTTAAAGGGAGGTTGTTACTTCTAAAAATGATGTATATATATAGATATATAATATTAATTTATAGTTTGTATCGACCAAAAAAAAATAAAATGCAGGTCAAATTTGAATCACCGTCGTAGAAATGGAAAATCCATGCTCAGAATAAAATGCGGTTTACTAATTTATACAAGCGTAATCAGACCGATACTCACTTATGGTTGCTGCGTATGGGGTGCTACGTCCAAAACAAATATCAATAAATCACAAATTATACAAAATAAAATATTGCATATCATCACCAATGCTCAATGGTTCGTAAGAAACATGCAGCTACATAGAGAAACAAACATCCCCACTATCCAGGATTTCATTAAGAAGATATCCAAGAAATTTTACAATAAATTCGACCAGTGCAGTGGTGCTGTACACTATCAATTGGGCTCACGGTCATATGTACAAGATTAAAAAGGAAATTGGCTAGAGACCTGCTAACAAGTGATAGCGAATAATACCCTTCAATCATTGCGAACAGAAATGACTAATACAAATTAATTCTAGTGAACCGATTTCTTATGTGCACCTAAGAACCTCAAACAAAACTATAAACAACAGTAGCAGTAGCAGTTAATGTTACAATAACTGCTAGAGGTCTCGTGGACCTCATTCATGATTTGTAATGATACAATTTATTTTAACCATACCATGTACTTATAGCAACAGTTGCTGAATTGGTAAAACGAATATTAAAAAAAAATAAGTTTCATTAAATGCTTTTGTTTTAATAAATTAATTTTCCAGTTTCTACTATAATTTCCACTTTCGTCGCTTACTTCGCCCCCCTCCTATGTATTTCACTCCTCCCAAAAGAGGTGCGCCCCACAGGGTGAGGTTCAACGCTGTAGAGTCTTTACATTAGTATAATTATATATTTTTTTAAGAATGATCAAGATAAATTTAGTGATTAGTTATTTAAGAGCACTCAATGAAATTTTGTCAAATTACTAAAATTCAATACAATATAAAGGTGGACAATAGATTAAAAGGAATTTATTGGTTATTTTTACATTACAAAATCTTCTTACGGGGGTTGCCTTTTACATTTCGGGATTGGGCAACCCTAGTGCTGCCATCTGGCAACTGACGTCTCTATCTTAAAGTTTGACATTTTTGACGGTATACGTACTCAGAACGTTTTGACGTACGAGCGCTATTTGTGTTGTTTAAAGTAACTTGAAAAATTCATATCGGCCAAAAAATGGAATTAAATCGTGAACATTTTCGTACGATTATTTTTTACAACTTTCGACGTGGATTAACTCAACAACAGTGCATCGATTAATTTAATTCGATTTGTGGCGATGAAGCACCATCAAGGACCAGTGTTTATTGATGGTTTACCGAATTCAATCGCGATTAGTGCAATTGATTTAGAATCTTTATATGTAAATTTTTACAGGTAATATTTGTATTTTGGCTGTAGTTCGCTCACCGACGAATTTCGTGAAGGTTGTCCAAAATCGGTTGTTGTTCCGAAAAACATTGATGCGGTGCGTGAACTGATACTGGAAGATCGTCATGTGACTTATCGTGAGATTGAGGTAACCTTGGACATTATAGTGGAACCAGCATACATTCAATATTGCATGAACATTTGGCCGTAAAAAAGATTTGTTCGCGTTGGATCCCACATAATTTGACAATCGCTCAAAAACAAGCTCGTGTCAATTGGTCGCAAGAAATGCTAAAACATTCGATCGCGGTGCTTCAAAACTTGTGTATGACATCGTGCTAGGTGACGAATCGTGAATCTACGCATATGAGCCCGAAAGTAAGCAGCAGTCGACTGTATGGGTCTTCCAAGGCGAGCCAAACCCAACAATTGTCGTTCGCGCTGGAAGCACTTCGAAGCAAATGGTCCCCTGTACCATTGGTGCAACGTGGAACGGTCAATTCTGAATTGTACACAACCATTTGTTTGCCACAAATCTTCGGAAAAATAAGGAAAACCAACCGCCGAAGACGAATTCTGCCAATGTCAAAAATTTGCTGCCGTAAGCTTTAACCTAATTAGCCTAATAGGAAATCCACCACCGTTTTCTGTACGTAATTAATAAAAGTTTCTATAAAACGTTTAGTCATCGACAAAACTAATAATTTGTTTACAACATAGTCATTTGGTGAAACTAATCTGCTTATCCAACAATTGCACTTTTTTCCAACCGAGCAAACCAGAATATTCAACCTGTGTCTTAGGTACGAACATTCTAGAATTTTAAACTCCATTATATTTTAGAAACTAAACAGAATAGAAAATTATTACATTAGCATTTAATTGTTCCAATTGGTGCCAGTTTACAACGTACCAACGCGTTTTTTAAGTAAATAACCTATAACATTCCATTTATTCTATTTTCAGCTCTTGTTATACTAATTTACAGAAGTAGATCATAACATTTTTTCAAATCATGCATTAGATTACAACAATCGATGTTTTTGTTAATAGACTGCAAATTTAAAGAAACTGGTGTTTTTCTAACAAATTAATCATTGCAACAAATTGAATCTACGTATAGCAGCTAAGAGAAAATATAAATTGTTTATATTATAATTCAGGATTTTTTCATGTTTTGCAAACTGTACGAGGGTTGCCTTTTATATTTCGGAATTAGAGAACAATTTATCATCGAAAATGGCTTTATTGTTTTTCAAAATATTATCCATAAAGATCAATACACTTTTGCATGCGTGTGAACCAATTTTCGAAGCACTTTTTCCACTCCGATTGAAGCATCTCCAAACCATGCATTTTGAACGCATCAACCGCTTCTTCAGGTGTCGAAAAACGTTGACCTCGCAATATATTTTTGATGTTCGGGAATAAAAAGTCATAGGGTGCCAAATCAGAACTATACGGCAGATGACTCATCAAATCGACGGTTTGAGTGCTCAAAAAGTCACTTGTTCGAGCCGTTGTGTGAGAGCTCGCATTGTCGTGTTGGAGAATGGTCCGTCTTCGGCGGTTGATTTTCCTTATTTCTCCGAAGACTTGTGGCAAACAAATGGTTGTGTACCATTCATAATTGACCGTTCTACGTTGCACCAATGGTACGGTTGAGACATGTCCAGTTTTTCCGAAAAAACAGGTGACCATTTGCTTCGAAGTGTTTCGAGCACGAACGACTTTTGTTGGGTTTGGCTCGCCTTGGAAGACCCATACAGTCGACTGCTGTTTACTTTCGGGCTCATACGCGTAGATCCACGATTCGTCACCAGTCACGATGTCATACACATGTTTTGAAGCACCGCGATCGAATGTTTTGAGCATATCTTGCAACCAATTGACACGAGCTATTTCTAAATTATATTCTTAATGTTTTTATATAACTACTCCAGAATAACTAAATTTAATATTTATCCTTATTAGTGGAAGTTATTTTGTTTAACTACTCGTATTATCTTATTATTTATTATTAAATGATGATTATTATTTATACAGATATCGTGTGAAAATAAGTTTCTAGTTGATCAACACGCTAAAACACCAGGGCATATTGGGAAATGCCAAAAGCTGAAAAAATCCAAAAATTCACAGGTATCCCTAAGGCAGAGCGTTGCCAGTAGTTCTACACGAACACAAGACGAATTCAATCAAGATCTATGTAGGGCATTAGTTTCTTCAAACATCCAATTATATAAGTTAAGAAACAGCAACTTAAAACACTTTTTACAAAATATTGTAAATATAACATTGTAGATGAAAGCACACTTAGAAAAAAGTATGTAGATTCTTGTTATGTTGAAACATTGTCACAAATTAGGCAAATTATTGGTAGTAATTATATTTACTTTATAGTTGACGAGACCACTGATAGTTATGGTCGCTATATTGCTCATTTACTAATTGGAATTCTTCACGAAATAGAAATAGGAATTTCATATTTAATTTACACGAAACAGCTTGAAAAACCCAACAATTTAACAATAACGCGTTTTATTCAAGAAGGGCTTTCCAATTTTTTTCTACCGGAAGTAACCCCTGTCCATAAAATTTTCTTGATGATTACGGATGCGGGCCCTTATATGGTAAAAGTCGGGGGAAACTTAAAAAAATATTTTGCCCCAATTTAATTCACATTACTTGTATGGCACACGGGCTTAACCGAATAGCTGAAGAAATTAGGAACCAATTTCCATTGATTAGTGGTTTAATTAATAACGCAAAAAAAGTATTTTTAAAAGCTCAATTTTATAAAGAAAAACTTTCAAACACTCCTCTCCCTCCCGAACCAATTATAGGTTGGAGGCCGCTATTTTTTATGCAGATAATTTTCTAGGGATAAAAAATGTCATACACGAAATCAACGATTCGAGTAGTATTGCAGTTGAAAATTGCAAAAAAGTAATTAAATCATCAAAAGTAGAACAACAACTGCCATTCATTAAAGGCAACTACAGTTTTGTGTCAAAGTCAATAACAGAGTTCGAAAAACAAGGAATGACTCTAACCGAATCTTCGAAGCTGATAATCCGGTTTGAAAATTCGTGTAAAAATGTAAGAGGTGAAATTGGGGCAATTATTTTGGAAACATTTAATTCGGTAATGAAAAAGAATCCTGGTTATGCTATTTTAAAAGACATAAATAGAGTTCTCAATGGGGAATTTGTTGAAGAATTAAATTTAGATCCTAATATAATTTCAAAATCTGCAAATGCCCCATGCATGTCGGTAGATGTTGAACGATCATTTTCAATTTACAAATACATGTTCACCGATAGAAGACATAAATTTCTTTTTGAAAATTTTGAAAAACATTTAGTTGTAAGTTGTTTTCATAATAATGAATCATAGTTTAAAATTTAGCATAAGCTGATTTGTAGTGATAAGTTTAAGTATAATTAATTATTCTGTATTGCTGTAATTTTGTTAATAGAATAAAATGTATTAAACATGTTTTGTTATTTGTGAATTTTAATGCGTATAGGTATTTGTTTTTAACTTTTTAACATTTATCAATTTATCATAAATCGTTTTTAAAGTCGATTTTGAACATGTGCTATTGTATATGCAAGTGCATATTTTCAGAATTTACTGCATATATTTAAAAAACAGTCTGCATATATATGCGCATATTTCCGCAATAATCGACTGCATATATTCCGTTCTCTAAACATAGCATAATAAAATTATCACGATAGCATTTTGTTTCCATGGCTAGGTAGATAACATAAAAACTCCCCTCGTATTATTAAACCTTAAGATATCACCAATAAACACAAATAAACTACTAAAAAATGTTAAAATATCAAAAACGCAATGGTAAAATATAATTTTCGAAGAATGATTTGTTTTAAAAATTCAATTTTCTAAATGATCCAGGATACATTAGCCAAAAGTAATAATATAGTCTAAATAATACATAGACATCTAACCATTGTCTTCATTTTGAGGGTTACTTGTAGAGCACGTCTTTAGAGGCGCCACAGTCAGTTTCATTTACGCAACAATCAACCCCTTACATACTAGTGTTGCTAAGTGAGAGAAAACTCGCTAAGCTATGCACGTCGTTTCTTATTACAAGTATTACAGCTCACAAATAAGAAATGCAGTTAAGGGTATTATATTCTATTCCAAAGATACTACTTATGGTATTATGTAAAAGAGTTTATTCTTCGTAAACGATATGTGACTAACGTATTGTTTATTTTAAATGGTACTACGGCTTATTTTATTTATTTTACATTAGAAAAGAGATTTTAGTTTCAAATAAAAACTTTTGAATGTAACTTAATATGCCAATAAGTACTCTCCTTATCTCATACTTAATTACCAAGTCGCCTTCCTAATTAGTTTAACAGATGTATTTATTAGACAGGACAATGCACAAAGCCCACCACTCATTACAGAACCAAATACGGATAATTTGCGATTGCAATTTAGGCAATTCACATCGCAATTGTTCATTTCACGTTTTTAAATATTATTTAATCATGCCTGCGGTAGGAAACAAATGTTCCTATAAAAATTGTGAAAAATCCAGGACTCCATATATTTCAGTTTCCTGTGAAAAATGAAGGAAGGTGTAAAGAGTGGGTTTTAAATGCAGGAGGTAAGTTTTAATCTATTGAGTGGTTTTTGCCCATAACTATAGTTATGGGCAAAAATTGTTTAGAAACAATAACACTATTAAAACATTGCAATTGCACTTTTATAATAGCTTACAATTAGTCTCAAAGAACTAATTATTACCGTGACGTAATAGCTATTTATGTAACTAGTTATGAAAAGGGTTATTTTGTGTAATGAAATGGAATATTTGCAGGACGAGCGAGCGTAGCCAGCGAGATTCTGCAAAATGACATGAGTTACACAAAATAATATTTCATAACGTGTTGCATACAAGATTTTATCTAATTGTGACCAAAACATAGTTTTATAATTTTCCAGTTGATCTGTCATTAAACGTCATAACTAATTTCCTTAGAAACGCCATACGACATACGTCGTATTAAATTAATAATGCCAGTTTCCATGCTATATTAACTGGTGATGAAATGAATTTTTCATCACTGGTTACGAAATATTTTTCATTACGTAACTAGTTACGAAAAGTGTCACTTTATGCGTCAAAATTAGATAAAAAATATTTCGTAAGAATGTTGTTTATATTCACACAGAAATCTTCGGTATATATTTTTTGGAATAATATATTATTTTTTAAATTCCACTGAAATATTTGTGTTACATAGATCACTAGTTGATTTATGAAGTAACTAATACGTGCTTCTAAGTCTAACATTATCGCATTTCTGTAATGTGATAAATTTTACATGTTAAAAAAGAATTAACTTTTCCAGTAAAATGTGTATTAAAACAATTTTATAACAATTTTTGCAAATAAACCAATGTCGCAGTATGGATCTACGTTCTAACTGTGATATAAAATATAACATTATTTTTATTTTATATGTACCTCTCTAAAAATAGTTTTGTTGAATGTTCTCAAACAAGAAATAGTAGATTGTTTTATAAGTTTAGAAAAGTGTCAGTTTTCCAGCAAGTGCAAATGTTTAATTAACGAGCGAGCGCAGCGGAGCGAGTCAATTAAATTTGCACGAGCATGGAAGAAACACTTTTCAAACGTGTTGAACATCCTATTTTTTCGTATACTTAATGGAAAAGGATAAATAAAAATTTAAAATTTGACATAACATATTTTAAAATTTGTCATAAAATTTAATCAAGCAAGATACTGTGTTGCTTCCTTGATTACATATGTATACTAAAAGTGTTGCTAACATGGTAACAAAACATTATAACGACGAGTAAATAAAAAAAAAAGGTGTTGCTCAGAAGAAAAGTGTTGCTAACAAGAAAACTAACACATTTCTTTACGATTTTGTTGCTAACAACAAACCTACCACATTTCTTTACGATTTTCTCACAATATAGTATGCTCTTTTCCATTAAGGATACGAAAAAAGTAATTTTTAATACAACATATTGTCTTATAACTTAAAAATTTATTTTCATAATCACTTTTGTAAATAAAAACTTCTAGTCACCATTTTTAATCGATGTTTTTACAACTTTTCCACGAACATTTTAGCAAATAACCAGTATTTCAATTTGGATCAAAGTTATAACTGTGAAACAAAAAATATCATATTTGTTTTATACCTGTTTAAAAATCCTTTTTAAGTAATCTGTATAAACACGAAATGTTTGCAAACATGAAAGAGTAACTTTTAATATGCATTATTTTTAATTTCTAGATTTGTTTTCCTAATCACTAATGTTTTTTACTTCAATTTCTTCTCCAAGAGTAATTATTTTTGTAAATGCTCCATTAATATTCATGCGTTTTAACGAAGCAGTAGTAGTTTGAATTTCGCAAGGATTAATATTCCCCAATATTTTTTTCTGGATTATTTTCCCGGCCAGTTACTGTGCAGGGTGTCAGCAAACTACGTAATTAATTTCTTGAATTTTTTTCCGTAAGTCGAACAAGCTAGCCCCACATATTATCGCACATTTTAAAGGTGCACATAATGATTCATTTTCCTTAAAATTACCCCTTTTGTTTACTCATGGTAAATGTTTACATTATATTTTTAAGAATATAATAACAGCGAATAGTCGTACAATTCTATGTTTATTCTTGTCTCTTTTGTTTATAAAATCTATTTTTAAACAGCAACTTTTGAAGTGTTTAATATTATTTTTACGGTAGCCAATTTTCCATGTTATATACTGTGTATTATTTCCATAACAAGGATTTTCAACGTTTACAGGTTTAAATTGCTTTGTTAGATATGTTACCAACAGAACTAAAAAGACGGAAGATTTGCGAAATACATTTTGTTAAGTCGGCATTAGTTAATGTGTTAAAACAACGACTTAATCGAAATAGTGTTCCGAAGCCATTTGGGAGTTCTACTGAAAAGCCAACTGAAAATTGTAACAATTAAATAATTTCGGTGTGGGAACTGTTGCTTCCGAAGCTACCGCGGCATGTTTCCCCAACTACATTTTGTGATTCTGAACCACTTTTGTTGAGACGTACCAAAAACCAGTAAATGTATGAACGGGTTACTATTTCTACTTCCACGAGAACCGAAAACTTTAGAGATTCTTCCACTTTCCAACATTAAAATGTATTTTGAATGCTGACAGTAAGACACAAAAAACAGTAACAAGTGATTATAAAAAATACGCTACTCCATTTTCAGCAAGCAAGTGGTGTTAACATCCAATTCTAAGAAAACCAAAAAAATAAACACACAAAGTTTCGAAGTTTTACGGTTACGTAAAAGATTTAAAAAAATGTCTACAGAAATTAGCAGAAATCAAACCAAAAATTATGGATTTCTTAGAATGCAACTGTCTCACACATCCCGCCAACGATGGGAGCCAGAAAGGATTAATTTGGCAATGAACATTTATTATTCCTCGCCATCGCCACATAGAAAATTAAAATAGAATTGAAGTACTCTTCTCGGCATATCGACTCTACTGTCGTGCCTCAACAATATTGTTGTTTTAATTACCTGCATTCTCAGATGTTATATTTCTGCGAATTTCGAAAAAAGTTCAGACATAGACACAAGTGCGCCTCGCCTGTGCGGTTTAATGTTTGACGAAATTTCACTCAAAAAACATTTGGATTCCAATAAGAAACACGATTTTATCAAAGGCTTCGAAGATCTTGGAGAAGTTGGGAGGATAAATGCATACGCGTCAGATTCTAAAACGGTAAAGACTTAGACAGCATTGATGAATTTTCTAGAAATTTATGTGCCAGGCTACACAGTGGATTAACGAAAATATCCATTAGCGAGCAATGTACGATGTTAAAGTGATTTTTTGAAAATTTAACTAAAATAACTGTCTAGGGGTTGTTACGGGCCAATTCTCGCTACGAGAATTATGGGACAGAGAAAATCGCACGTTGGCGTGCTAAGAAATTTTCGGTACAGCCAAACGCGCTTTTCTTGGACCCGCAAACAAAAAAAGATGGTAAAGGCCAGCGGCTTGCTCAGAGGAGTAGGGGGAGTTCGCTAAAAATCGCTTATAGAGAAAATGCTTAAAGTTGTATACAGGATGCGTCGAAATAAGTGGGCGCCACCTTCCAAAATCCAACTGGTTACAAGGTTCTTGTGAAAGGCCAAGGACCACCAGCTTACGGGAAGGGAACCTACCTTTAATTGTGCCTCCACCTGTATAATTAAAGCTTGCAAAATCCTTACACAATTACTTCAAAACACAGTAATAAAAGACATGCGGAATTTTAACACGTATAATGAACTGTCAAATATGGCACAGAACACACAAAAATATATATCAACGATAGGAAACTTTATAACGTAAAACACAAACAGCAATAATTTCGAACGTTCGCACAGAACTCTACGCCGCTGGTGCCAACGCTACATTTAAATTGTTTCAATAACTGCGTGGTCCAGTTGCGCAAGTTTACAGAAATAATACCATAAAATGAACGTCTGTCTATAATTTATACAAAATAAACGTGGCTTCAGGTCACAGTTAATATTTTTATCAATAAAACAAAACAAAGGTCAACACGTTTGAATTTTGCAAGTTACACGGAAAGTTTAGCTTCACAAAAAAACACCAAACTGGAAGTTTTTACCTTGAATTTTGTAGACAGGCACAACCCTGGGTGGCTTCCAAATAAGGGGTTGAAGATAAATTTGTTGAGAAGGAAGACAACGTTTTCGGGGTGGCGTAGGGACGAGGTATTAAATCCCCGAAAAAGGCCAAATTGCTTTCAACGATATCAGGCGATCGGCAGACAGAAGGGAAGTCCTCGACGATGGCAGGAAGAACCAAATTCCAGGCACAACACTTGTACGATGTATTTATTTAGTTCCCTTTACCCTCACAAAGATCCGAACTAGGTTCGACAGGAGCAAGTGTAAATTTTACTTGTCCAAAACCATGGCGACCATTTGCTATCACTTATCCGACACTAACAAGTCGAGATACGTTTGCACTACAGCAAAACACGATACGATAGATTGCAGAATAAATAGCAACGCGCCGCAAGGGAGAAGGAACGTTCTCTAGGGTTCAACCTTTGCTTCCCAAAGTCTGTCTTCCACTCCCTTCAAAAGAAACATTTACGGGCCTCGACGGATGTTGATTTCGAGGACCGGAGTTCACAAGGCTCGGAAGTGAACTGAACTCGAAATGCAATGGGAATCAGCACCCCCCTCAAAAGATTGCACAACATGACGAAATCTTACGAAATGTTCTAGAAAAGAATTTGTTTGTGACACTCGAGTTCCAGGAAGCGTTCAAGGTCTAGCGCAGAAAACCAAAGTCTGCAGTTTTTACACAAAGGAGATTGTTAACATCACAAGCTTCGAAAGACAAAACGAAATAGCGAAAAGGTAACCCAAAATAAGAATTTAATTAAAATAGCGATATTCATTCTAACGAAGCGACAAATGAATTATGGAACTACCAAAGTGTGCGGCAAATTTAAAAATCACATAACAGGGTGTCGACATATATTACCCTCTTTTTCACTTACATGTAGTTCCTCGTATTCCCTCTGTTTGCACGATTCCAACTCTATAGAAATATGAAAACGAAATGCAATTGAACATTATCCACAGGAATGAAATCGTAGGAGTCCGAGAAGAAATAACAAAGGAGTGACTTAAGCAGTTACAAAATTCATTCAAACGAATTTCTTGCAAATATTGCTCATACATTTCAGAGTGTGGTGCAGTACCTAAAATCTAATTTGTAGCCCCAATCGCAAAAGTTATAGGATCGTCTCTTTTACGTGCGTATCACCAGCAATAAGTGAATGAATTTTGAAATACCCTGTGGTATTACAATTTTTACTTATTCCCAGCTACATTATGAAGTTAGAGCTTCATGCCTTGTATTTAATACTATGAATATCGGTGAATTGAATTATTTTGTAGAATATGGGTAGAATTTTAAAATACCCTGATTGTTACCAATAGGTCCTTATTATTATAAGCCTATAAACAATTGATAAAAATAAGTTATGTTTTACCTGCAATTACACTGGATTTGGTCTTCCCTAACGGCCTGAACGAATGGAAAACAGACATATATCAATATCACGCACTATCAAGCTCTTTACTGAAACTGATATTATGCATTTTATAAGTATGGGGTGTATATAACCAATCAGTGACATAATATTGCTAAACGATATTAGCCAAGAAATCGCAAGAAATGATTTAACCTGTGTAACAGTTTTGTTTCAAATCTTATCTGTACTTTTTTACGAAAACGTTTGAATTATAAAACATAACTTAGTTTTAAAAAATTATTATT
>JABXWE010060579.1:0-10822 GCA_014611495.1 Limonius californicus
AATAACGAATAAATGCAGTTTGAAAAAACAAGTTTTTTTGTTCTAAGTTTAATTCTGCCGAAGTCACTTAAATTTTTTTGGCATGAAAGTTGCTCTTTAACAAATTATTTACATGTTTTCGGGACCCGCTTGACCATTGAAGTTTGAATAACTTGTACGGGAAATGATGATTCTGAGAGTAACTTGATAGTATACGGCTAAATAATTAACATGAACTAGAAATATGACTTATTATTATTTGTTAATTTAGAAAGCTTTATTCTAATTTTGTTACAGACGTAGGTAATGTAACATTATTTGTAAACATCTTCCTAATCAATAAACTAAACTAACCCAAATAAGATCTTGATATGTACATGAAAAGATTAATGTATTAAAATAAATTACCGGCCAGTCTTGTACAACTTTAAATTTTTGTTAAGGCCACCCTAGACACGCCACGATATAACACAATTTCTGCTTGCGCAACTCTATTGCACAAAGTTTGTATTCCCTACACGATTCAATATTTTTGCGCAATATTCAGTTGAGTTCTGGAAAGAGAGTTAATAGGAAGTCGAAAAAAGGAGAAATATGTTGTATTAAGTTTTGCTTGCAAAACACCAAAAAACGGCGTTGGTCCAAAGGATGGTATTTAAAACTATTAACTTTTTTCTCCTTATCATTTTTTGCATTTTCGCCAAAATTCCTTGAACTTCTTTACCAAAATCTTATAAACATCTTTCTTCTTATTTCTATCACAATATTCCTTACCGCACATCGGATACTGCCCATCAAAATTTATAAATTCCGACAGAAATTTGCGCTCTTGGTTTGTTGTCATCGTGTCACACGCACCATCTCACTGAATATTGTATATGAAATTTCAAATGTGCTCAATCTTTAAACAATATATGGTATAAACGGACAATATCTTTACGCAATATCAAATTTAGCAATTGCACAACCAACTATTGAGCAATATAATTGCGTCTGTAGGGGAACCTTTAGGCGAAACAGAATCGTATTACCTTGATAGATCTAATGGCATTTTATTAATTATTAAACAAAATCTGATGCGATTTTGTTCAGTTTAACAAAGAATTAAACATTACATCAAATTACCATTTATATAAGACTCGGTGTAAACTGTAAACGGGCAAATTACTTTGTGGATTAACAAAGAGATTCATTTTACTTCTAGATACAAATAGCTGTATTTTTACTTTTTTATGTGTTAGCGCCATTAATAAATTGCCTCGAGAACACATCTTAACCTTTAAACTTCATCAAACCATCAAACTTTCACATCTTCAACGGGGAAGCCCCGGTAGCGATCGCAAAAGTAGCAGGAATGATGTGTAAACAGCAAATATTACCAGCCATTTAAACTACCAGCGCAATTTTATTCTTAATGCAAATCAAGGTAGTTGCGAAAACAGCGTTGCCAATAAACGGAAGTGATAAGATACCCTCTCATTAACGGAAGTGACTTCGTGTTGACCGTTTCTCACGTTAACGAAGCGACACCAGCGCCAGCGGTCTATAGCTGAACTAAAAGACCGATCTGCAGATATGGGAGGTCATAGTCACTTCCACAACATTTTTTGTATTTAGGCATTACGTACCCTGTAGTTTTGAAATTCGTAAAAAAACAAGGAAAACGTTGTGACTTCCAAAAATGGAAGTCACTACGTTATATATGAAGTGACAACGTTTGGTGTATATCTACTTTGGAAGTGACTACCTACCTTGTATGCATATAGATATATGTTGGTTTTGAGGTTTCCGCGGGTGTTGTATGCTGTGATTGGCTTCCAGGTATTCTTCCGCGTAGTAACTTCTTGGTCCTGGGGGATGGTTGTCTTGACGACGTTTCGGCAAAATCACATTTGCCATCTTCAGGTCTTGTCGGACAACTTTCTGCTGGTGCTTCTTGTTCTTGTTCAACAGTCGTATTACCGTATTCTTACCGTAGTTGTGAAGGCTAACGAGTACGACATTAAAATCAAGACAAGAGTATATAAGTTGAAGTAAGAAGTGGAAACATAAGCCAAAAAAAGCATTAAGATAACTTAGGCCGAAAAGTACGTAATACAATTAGTTTCAACAACAACACAGAAACCTTGAGATTAACCCCTAATGTAAGAAGGAAATGGAAATTTATGTAAGCATCCGTAAAAAACTAGTAGGACATTATAAATCACTGCTACAAGAAAGGATAATGATAAAACAGCTCTAAAAGAGACGAAGAACAACAAATCGGCAGGTTCAAGGAATATTAGAATTGAACTCATACAAACCGGAGAGCCTATAATGGTAGAAGTAGTCCCGAATATTTTTCAAACATAAAAACCGGCAAAGATAGCCCAGAAGAGAGGAACACATCCCATAATATTTCAATACACAAAAAAGGAAATAAAAGAGATTGCCAGAATTACCGTGGAATTAGTATTTGTCAACAAATGTTAGGAAGAGAGATAGAGAGGGAGAGAGAAAAGCAGACAGAGAAAAGGCAATCCTCAGAGTTGTTATAATTGTTAAAGGTAGTTATAATCTGTTACATTTAACACAAGAATACATTATAACGTAACGTATATATGGCAGTATTTAGGCGAACACATATTTATTGTTTAGATGCAGGAAGGCAAGGATAATAAAAAAATGTGATCAGCAAACTAAAACTTCCATTAGCAGCTAGGCATTCAAACCCAATATACACAGGGTGATTCATAAGATAATACAAGCCTACCATTCCAAAAATACGCAACCCAAAATATATATCACAAACTACTGCAATATCTAAATATTTATTGACGGTATTATAATTCACAGATATATCTTGTTTGATATGTTTGACAGTTTACTTCTAAATTAAGAAATTATTATACTTACTATTTTATGATATAAAAAATACATAGGTATTTAAAAAAAAGGTTGTTGTCTTCGTTCACATTTACTTTATTTAAAAGTTAAGTTCAATAAAATACCAAACGTACGAAACAGTCGTCTCTGGTTCATAATACCACCAATAAAAATTTAGATATCGTAGTACCTTGTGATATGTGTATTGAGTTGCCGATTTTTCGAATGGTAGTCTTTTAGTGCACGAATCACTCGATGTATATTGATTTTATATTACTTTCCTCAACGGCGAGATCTGCCTAATCCGCCCCTTTCATATTAAACACCCTTTTACTTCTAGGAATTCATGGCAACTATTTAGTGTGAGAGTTCATAAGCTTTACTTTTTATTACCTGAACAAATATTTGTCTTCTATTGTAAATATATTTTTGAACACTCGCATTTTGTGTAATACAAGGTTCTTACAGAGCATTTACCAATGCACAAGATGGATTTGAAAAGCTAAGTTGCTGTCACTTATAGATATTTGCGAAAGTGCTCTATGTGGTTTGATATGTACATATATATATTATCAACCGATAACAATCTAAACTAAATTCCAAAAATAATTTTTCTAGAAAAAATAACTAAACCACAAGCGCGTTCAGCTTTTTTATAATGTGCGGTCTATTCCACTACAATTGGCATGTGCCGTTGTTCAAACGATTATCCCAATCTGTATGTACACAATAATAAAACGAGCAATGACACTTGTAATTTGGGTTGCATGCAAAATGTGTCAGGAGCTACACTTTTCATGGTTCATCCTATATATACCTACCACTATTTACCAGAATTCAAGCAGCCTACATAGTTTTTTCTGCAAAAAAGCAAGTTAATGTATTACAGCTATGATCAAATTAATTCAATTAGACACTGTTTGTTGACCTCTTGTATGACTTTTTTTTTTATTTTGAGGTGTAATAAACCTAAACAATTGTTGTGGTGGTCAGATCTTTGAAACATGAGGCGCCAAGCGTAGAGCCCAATGACGACTATTTCAATATTTGATCTGACCTAAGGTCAGCAAGCTCTCAATAACTAATCATATGCACGCGACGTCTTTTCCTTATTGTCTGGTCGGTGCCACATATGGCCGTGAGTTCACAAATCTGAATTTCTGCAACGTACAGTAAAAATAATCTTCTCATCTCCATCTCTAAAGTAATTCACTCACCTGCTGTTAATAGCTACAAAACGTCAGAACAAATTAGTGCCAATCCCTCAACTTTTATTACTCTTAAAGTTGAGATGGAATTTGTAAGCTAGAAGACCGTGTTTATTTTGTAGTGAATGAAATGTAAAATGGTAGTTGTAATTAATTAAAAGATACTGTGCAAGTTATAAATTTTGATTGAAGGATTTTTATTGGAACTAAATGTTAAAAAAATGAAGGCGAGAAGGCGAAAACTAATTTGAAAGAAATTAATTAGCCATGATAGGTCTTAAGAAGTGTTTTCTCGTACTAAATCATCCGAGATAATTAACCGGATATTGAATTACGATTACTGCTTGTTTGTGATATTAATTACTTTAGAAATTAATTAATTCATGAGATGGCTATTTAGATTTAAAGATAAGACTTGCCAACAACTACCGGTGTAAAATTATTGCTCTGATGTTTACGATTGTAATTTGACTAGTCATAAGGAAATTTCTTCATTAACTGTTTAAATTTAAAAATGTGAGAATAGCAAAATTTATTCCCGGCGAACCTGAACTATAGACAAAATGTACGGTATTTTTTATATTTGTTATATACAGTGTGTCCCATAAGTTGAAATAGAACGCCTCATAGCGTTGGTCAGCAGTGCATGCTGAACACAAAACAGCTTATATTTATTTTTCGCAGGTTCGTTTCACTAACGAGCTTCTTGAAGTTTAAAATTCAAGTGTTGTGTATCTTTATCAACGAAGCTAAACTAGTAGATATTATCAGTAACAGTAGTTCTTCATCAATAAACGTAAGATAGTAATAATAAAGATGACTTCCGCACAAGTTCAAATTGTAGATTTTTGATCCTAAGATTTTGTTGAAAACACGAGATTTAGATATGGCATTAAGGCACTTCTAAACAACGCTGACAGTAATTTCTATTTAGTTACATACTTTCAGTTGTAGTAATGGAATACACATTTGCTGAGTACACTGACATTATTTGGTTTCTTGGAGAGGTTGGTGATAATTGTAATGCAACGGCAAGGCTATATGCTGGACGCTATCCAAATAGAAGACAGCCAAACCACACAGTTATTAAACACACTGGTCAATGATTGCGAGAGAGAAGAAGTGCTGTTGGTCTAAAAGGAGTTGGTGATGGATGTCAATTTATGGCAAAACAGCCCAATGAGTAATCATTCCATAGCTTTGTTCCGAATCCTGTTGTTTCCCATTCTTTGGACGTGCCTATACCACATCAGCAATCTTCTTTCTATTTCTTCTACGATATCATGGTCCACTTGCATTATGTCCCGAATTCGTGTGTTTCTAATTCTTTCTCTGCGTGATGTACACATAGCTCGCCTCCAATAATCCATCTCTAGCGGCCTACGTGTTTTCTTATGTTTTTCTGACAATTGCCATACCCCGTCCCGTATAAAATTCCATTTTGAACCATCGTTTTGTATATTTATATTTTCGTTTTTCTGGATATATTTTCATTCCACAATCTTCCATTTAGGACTCCTATAATTTTTCAGCCGTATTTTATTCTCCCCTTCACTTCTACATCATACATTCCCTGTACTCCTATTTTCGATCCGACATACAGATACAGGCGCTGATAGTTTCTCCTTTTTCGAAAGTTAAATCGTCCTTTTGTCCTCCGATATTTAAATATTTTGTTTTTTCTACATTTAGCATATTCTTTCTTTATTTTTCTTGTCATGTATTCTATATCTTTTCTATCCTGGGCTATTATGACCTGGTCGTCGGCGAGTTGTGATGTATACAGTATACCCTCTGTCATGGGAATTTCCATACCCCTAAATTTCCTCTTCCAGTTACTTAGTACTTCTTCTATATATATCTTGAACAATGCAGGCGATATGCAGCAACTTTGCCTTAATCCTCTATTTACACCAAACTCGTTTGTCAGTCCCGCTCCCACCTCTATTCTGCTATTTGTTGTTCGTATAGGCTTACCACGGCTCTGCTCTGCCCATGTGTTACTGATATTGCTATTGCGTAGTACTTCCCATAGTTTCTTTAACGGTACATTATCACACGCTTTCGCGATATCTATGAATACTAGATGTACTTCTCTGCCTCTTGCTAATATTTTCTGAGTTATCTATGATAGACAGAACAAATTATCAAGGCATGGTCGCTCGCTCGGAACCCGTTCTATTCTTTTGTCTCATATTCATTATACTGTTGTTAAATCCGAATTTTATAGGCAATATTTAGTGGACAGATGAAGCGACATTTACGCAGGATGGGGTTTACAATATTCATAATAATCGTGTGTGGGCAGATGAGAACCCTTATGTACAAAGTCTTCAATATCGATACGGTGTTAATTTTTGGGCAGGTACGGTAAATAATTATCTAATTGGTACATTTATTCTATCAAATCGTCTTAATGCAGAAAATTGCCTACATTTTCTATATGAAGTTTTTCAAATACTATTGGTAAATGTTCCACTGATAATTAGACAAAATATGTAGTACCAACAAGTTGGTGCTCCAGCTCATTATGGACTCATGGATCGAAATTGGCTTCAAAATCATTTTATAGATCGGTGAATTGGTCGTGGAGGTGGTATACCTTGGCCGCCAAGGTCACCTGATCTAACGCCTCTCGGTTTTTATTTATGGGGTTACTTCAAATATTTGGTATATATGAGATTAGTGAACAATGTGGGCGATTTAACAAATCGTATCAACCAAGTGACTGCAACTTTAAACGAATACATGCTTCAACTAGTACAAAGTTCAATTGCAGTGAGTTGTGCAGAATGTCGCAATGTTGGGGGGTGATCATTTTGATCAGTTCCATTAATTTACAGAAAATTTTAAATTCTGAATTGTTTCTCTCCGTTATTTTTATTCTTTTTGTTCATAAGTAATTTGTGTTTAGGTAGTGAAAAGGATCGATAACTACTTTGTTCAGCTGGGTATTAGGCCTATTGAGGATACTACAGAAAAAAATGCACCGGTAACTACCTCATGGTGATATGAAAATGAGTTGTTCAATAGTTGCTTGTGTTTGCAAAAGCGTCGACTGGCCTAGATAATAATAATTACCTATGTAATAAATATTTTTTAATTGTTTTCCATGGTAACCGCAAAAATATTTTCCGTAGAGCATACAACATGCATATTACACAGTTCCCAAGTTTCCACCTCTTTTCGTGCTTCGAGTGAAGAAACTAGTCTGCTACAAATAAATATTTTAATCGTGAAATTTTAGGCTTCCGCTGTTTGTGTTTAATGAGGTCATCTCTTTGGGCTTAGACCGCGTCGTCGTTGAATTGATTGCTGCTGACGTTTGGCTAACCATTACAGGTGGCTTTCATCATCAACAGCCTTTCCGTCCCACTGCTGGGCATCGGCCTCTTCTCTGCCACGTGTTTCCCCTCAGCGCTAAGGTAGAAACACGGGGGACCTACAGTTTAACGTCGAATCCGAACGACAGAAATTCCAGAGAAGGTTTTTAGCATTAAGATCCCACGGTTGCAAGCCGAATTGGGAAATTGTGTGTGGTGGGTTGCAGGCTAGATTTTTATAAATCTGCATAGTTCTGCTTGGGTTTCGAACCCAAGCCAGAATCGGCGTTTTATTCAGAAAGCGAGCGCTCTACCAACTGAGCTAGCACCACCACTGGTGGCTTTATCAAAGCTTAATTAGTATGTTAGCTTACGTAACATATAATTAAACTAATATCTATTTCAGCACTACAGTGTTCAAAAAGAGGGATTATGTCGTACCTTATTGAAACGTATACATAACCTCACTTATAATCATGCCGTTGACTTTAACAAACCATAAATATAAATTGAAATAATGTATTGGAAGAGATTTTTGAAAAGCGGTCACTTTCTACCCAACATTTGTAAATTCACACTTTCTATGTCAGTCGATAAGACTACAACGGCATTGTCGAATATGGTATGGACCGCTCTAAAAATTCATAAAATAATCATAAATAGAAGTTTCTGAAAGCATTTATCATTTTATTTCTAGCAGGCTTGGAAACCGAAAGGAGGCGATGGTCCACGAGGACCCATAAGCCACAGATAGATAGATAGATTTGTAGCAGTATAGATAGTTTTCGCAGTACCTTTCATTGGTTACTCGTCATTTCTTTTCGATAACGGTTTTTGACCCACCCACATTTTATCTATTCAGAATTTCTTTGAACTGTTTACAGTCAGGTGAGGTGTTTGGTATTCCGCAAAGCAGTTTTATACTGAATACCTCCAAATCCTACTAATCTTGTTTTTTTGCGAGTAAGCCAACGGAGAATATTGTTAAACTAAATATTTATCGCAACTTTATATATGAAACGTATTTCTCTTATTGGTAATGTAAATTCCTCAGTCGGTTGACAACTGACTCTAACTCTTAATCGTATTCATTACTATTTCATGTGATTTCATTGTTTTTTGTAGTTTTTCTATGCAATTACAAAAAATAGTTATTTTTAGATGTAATAGAATTGGGGTGGCTCAGTGGTAAGAGAGCCAAGCTTTGGATATAATAGTCCAAACGCTTCCCGGTTCGAATTACTCCAGGGTCGGAAATTTGTATAATTCCCTGGGTGGGAATCAAATTAATAGCACTCCTCGTGTTACCAGCGCACTAGATGAGTAACAAGATCATATACATAAAAATACACCACACATAGGCAGGTTAAGCATGGTTACGCACCAACACGGTAAACCGCAGAGTCGGGTCCTGTTGTGCATAGCACAAACTAACTTAGCCTTGCCTCACACCAAAGCGATGGGCCTACAAGGCCTGTGAAAGCTCCATAATAATAATAATAATACTACGTGAGTATTTTTACGACCTTTTTCCTTTTATTGACACAGGAAGGTGTACACGTTAAAGAGAAAGTATTTCTAATTTTTCAGTTTCGACAATCACTAAAAATATGTTATATCTTGCTGGATTGTATCATTTAACAAATTTTAAAATGTGCTGGGTAAGGTTTTCTACAAAGATTTTTTTTGTTAAACAGGTTTAGGAAAGATTTTACAAGTAGTATCAATAATATTTGTATTTGTTAAAATTTTAATGTGTGAAGGCTGTTAATTAATCTACAGTTTATGTCAACCGGATTATTGAATTTTCGTAGTGGTCTTAATTTTTGCCTAAAAAGTTTAATAAAATTGACAATATACTCAATTGCCTACTGGAATTATAGCAAAGAAACATTTCTAATTTTGCTTTAAATTGTTAAAAAAAGTTGTTGCGCAATGTTTTTTCCCTATATTTCGGTATTCCAAATTAACCTCGGTGGTTCACTAAAGCCCAAAAAACAGACATTTCCGGCGAAATAAAAAACTGAACATTTTCACGATCAGTGTACATCTCAGTGTTTACAGAGAGTATTAAAAAAAACGACCGACGACCACTTCGGATCTTATGTTGCCTAATAGGTTAAATTTGTTTGCATTACTACATAACCTTACGCATTTCAGTTTATCCTAGTCTACTTACTCGAATATGCGGTAGACCTGCTTACCGTGGGAAAATGAAATAATCACTTCACAAACTTTTCCGCTTAGTGTTGGCGCTGCCTTCGCGCATTTGAAATCCAAGTTTGTATTGCAAGTGATAAACATTAACTTGTTATCTTCAAGACGGTTTATTTCACAAAATTCGAGAAACAAGAAATGATGTTTCTTCTTGAACCCCTAGAATTAATAACACACTTCGAAAATACGTGAAAGAAAATAGTAGGTGAAATCTGTGTTCGAAAAGGTTCAATCTGTAATGAAGAAAAATTCTAGCTAATCCGTTTTAATGAATGTAAATAATGTTCCAAGTGGTGAATGTGTTAAGGATTTTAATTTAAGCCCTGATATAATATATATTTTGATAATAATAATAGACTCAATGTCAACAGGTATTTATTTTTTGTGCTTCATACGTATTATGACATGCAAAATGTAATTTTCAGAAGCATTCAATATTGTAAACTTGCAAATGTTCCTGTTTACGCTTAGGGTATTTTCCTGATATATGGAAAACTGCGCATGTGTTGCCATTTCATAAGCCAGGCAAAGATCCAAAAAACCCTAACAGCTACCGACCGATTAGTCTGCTGTCAGCAGTTTCGAAAGTGTTTGAAAGGGTTATCTACGATAGACTACATGATCATGTTCATGATGGCACGATATTACCACCGTTCCAGTTCGGGTTCAGAGCAAAGCATGCAACGACGCATCAGCTAACAAGAATTACAGAAGAAATAGAGAAAGGATTTGAAAATAAAAAATGCACCGCCATAGCCTTCCTAGACATCGCACAGGCTTTTGATAAGGTGTGGCATGAAGGTCTGCTATATAAACTTCTAGATATTAAAATACCACCTTACCTTCAGCATGTAATCAAATCCTTCCTAACTAATCGTAAATTTGCAGTTAGAATAAATTCTACGACATCAGAAATAAGAAGATGCAATGCCGGAGTCCCTCAGGGCTCTATCCTTGGCCCCATGTTATTCAACCTGTACCTACACCATATACCAACTACTGACGTTAGTTCCTTGGCGATGTACGCTGACGATACTGCCATCATATCCCAACATGAGGATCTACCAACTGCGGTGCAACAATTGCAAGACAGTGTAAACATTATTAGTGACTGGTTACGAAAATGGTGCATATCACTTAATGCAAGCAAATGTGAAGCAAAAATCTTCTCTCTCAGACAAAAAATTCCTATGAAGAACTTATCAATCGATAATAGTGAAATACTGTGGA
>JABXWE010060580.1:0-18323 GCA_014611495.1 Limonius californicus
AAATCTGGAAAACCACTCGAAAACGCGAGTAGGGGACATGGCCTCATCACCGTACACAGTTTTCAACATCTCGAATGTCTCCGTGGCCGTTTTCCCCAATTTCAAACAAAATTTAATATTTGCTCTCTGCTCCATGTTTGACGTGTGTCACATGTGACAGCTGCACTAACTTGTTCATTCGCATGCACAGCCTACCACGCAAGTTCTGATAGGATGCCGTTTTAGCTATGTGTAGACAAAAGTTCCAGCTACAATTTGGATATGATTTGGAAACAGTCAGTTTCTTATAGCTCCGCAGTAGCGCCAATCCCGTTTCATGGTTGTCCGACCTCGTATATTAATAAAAGTTTCTCCAATGGTTATAGGGGTGCATCAAAAAAAGTTACGTTTCCGTTTTAGGTTGTTTAATAATCTAAAACAAAATGTAATGTTTCGTTATCGAAATTAATTGATTTTTATATATTATTATTATTATTAGCCCGCAACATCCCATTGTTGGGCAAGGGCCTCCCCCATGATGACAACACCTACTTCTGCTGAAATTCTATTATATTGTTTAAGGAAAGGAGTACAGTAATAAAAAATACGAATTCAAGTGTTCCTCAATAAACCTGCGAAATTTCTATGTGACACCACTGGCTGTGCAACCTTAGTTTGTGTCCCTAAGAAGCGTCACAACAGCATGCGCTTGTCGCATTCGCTCCCTATAACATCCTTGGTACAAACAGCTTGTATAATTACTGTAAAAGTGAAAGCGGTACTTAATTGTCAAATAAATGTATTGTAATATGTAATGATGTATTTATTCTTATTATTATTATCAAATGAAAATTAGCGATATAGTACAAACAACATATTGCAAGACAATTAACTTCGTACAGAGTTTACGTAATTACAAACACGTCACCGCTTATCCTATACTTTCTTAGCAACTTATATTTAAAAATAGTATATTTATGTTACCAACTGTTACTGGGGAATGTAGTAACTGACTTAATTCCGCCGACTGTTTGATATCTTTGATATGGCCCATTTCGAGCAAGTTATTGAAATGCTATTAAATAGTAATATCACTAAAATCACTAGCTTTATAATGATCTTTGCCGTAATTCTAGTGGTGAGCGTATTTGATTGTATTTAATATTTAAAGATTGAATTCCAATAACACAACAATACAGCGTAAACTTGATTTTCTGACCTATGTCGTAAAGTTTAGTAATTTTATTTTAGGAGAGGACTATTGGAAATTGGAAATTATAAAATTTACAATAAGAAAATGTTTAATATTATTAGTGGCTTAAGTTCGAGAAAATGGCTAACACCTCCATCAAAAAATTAGTGGAAACCGCAACCCTCCAAGCATCGTCATTTCGGAGCGACGGAGCTTTAAAGAAAATACTTTACGTTGAAACCGGTTTCGCGAAATAATAATGGCGAAAATTCTACCAATATTTGCCGTTATATAATATTATTTAATATTTTTCCGGGTGGTAACGGTATAGAACTTGAATAGGTTCATTTCAGAAACCCAATTTGCTAATTTCCGTGATCGTTTCTCATCCAAAGCCGAGTTAGATGCGGTCGATGTCTAAATTTACCTCACTCGTTTCCCCATTAGACAACGTGTTCGTTGATCTATAATTTTCATATTAACTACCATCAGGATCGCATTTAGCCTTTAAAACTAAAATGTAACTCGTTACGGAAATTGGGTTCTAAAATTGCAGTATTTTTGGTCAAACTAATACAATAACATTTAAATGATGTTAAAATTTTCGTGTCAATATTCGATATCAAAACTACATCAGTAAACATTAGTAACATCCGTACGAATTAATTGCATTTCTTCTATTAGTGTATACAGAACAACCGTTAATGCAGTTTTAAAGCCAATTAGATTTACAGTGGTGTGAAAAAGTTTTGCATCAGTAGCACAAATAAGATAATTTGCAGTTTAAGCTCATTTTTTTCAAATATTTTTCAGTTCAACATTGCAAATATAGTACAGGTACTTATACACAATACAAAAACGGAATTTATCCAAAAATAGGAAGGTTGTATATTATATATAATAATGTAGCCTACACCTAAACGTTTATTACAATACAAACTAATTAATTTAAAACTATTTTAATACGTTAATAAGGCAATCCTTTGTTTTTAATAACTAAACCAGTTTTTGTAATTCTTCCTTCTTAATGCAGTGACACCAGGCATCAATTAACGATTCGATTAATTCCACTTTTTTGTGGGTTTCTTTCTTGAAATAATGGTATAAATCCTCTGCCATAAGTTTTCTATAGGATTTAGGTCCGGGGATTGTGCCGACCGGTCTATTGTTTTATTTTATTTGTCGACATCCAAGATTGAACAACCTCTGCTCTGTGGCAAGGAGCATTATCATCTTGAAAGATAAAGATTTTGTCAGGAAATAACTCTTTCCCACTAGGCAGCATCTTTTCCTGTATACGACATCAATGTAATTGGTTGCATTCATCATGCCAGATACAACATGCAGTCTACCAACATTTTCAGCAGACAACCCTATACCATGAGAGCGGTTGAATGTTTAATTGTTGGTAGAACACACTGTCGTGAAAATTCTTCTCCAGGAAATCTTCTAACATATGTGTTTCCAGCATGATTGTTAATATTAAACGTAGATTCATTACTAAATAATACCTTCTGCCATTGTTCTGAGGCCCAATTGCAATGATCAACTGCCCATCTTCAAGGGCGGAGCCTTTGTTTTTCTGAGAGGAAGGTTCTTTCCTGGGCTTTGCAACCCCTAAGTCCACATTTAGGAGGTCTCCGTCTTACGGTACAAGTGCATACACTTACACCAATAGCTTCGGACCATACTTTGGTTAAATCTGTCGAATTAAGACTGCTGTCTGCCAGGCTCGTCCTCCGCAATACACTGTCGTCTCTCACTGATGTTTCTTTCGGACAGCCACTGCGGGGTTTATCTTCAATTTTTCTCAGAGTATTTTTTGATCACTCTAACAACTGTGGATTGATTGCACTGTACTTTCATAGCTATTTCACGACTGGAAGTGCCTTACTTATTATGAAAAATTATTTCATATCATTTTTCGTCCGAGAAATTGAACGGTTTCTTTTTCGGATGGCATTTTGCCATTGTTAAGGCCATGCAAAATGCAATTGAATAAGCCATAGTACCTGCAGGTGTATAACATATTCATAGCATAAAAAGTATTTCTCCTAATTATGTTTTCAAATTTCATGTTAAATGCATTCTAATGATCCCATTAGAAAATGCACGAACAACTGATTATCAATTTTAGAAAAGAACTTACCTTAATAGTTTTCTATGGAGTTCTAAGTACCTAATTAAAAGACAAGTTGTTCACATACTCATTAAACTCAAATATTTAACATAATTTTTGAAAACTATACCGAACATGTTGCTAAACTTTTTTGCACCACTGTAGATGTTATGGGTTTGCTCGGAAATATTTTTTATGAAACAATAGTAATTACATGTTTAAATAGAAAATTAATATAAATGTCTAAATATGTACAATAAAACAATACAATGTAATTTAAAAAGTTCTTAAAAAAGAAATATTTGACCACTAATATCAATAGGCCATTATTTCATAATTTTTTCTTACTTGGTGGAAAGTGCAGTGCTACCTACTACATAATGAGAAACACTAAATCTATTTACATAATTTTGTAGCTTCTTAATTCTTATTTGTTTATTAAATTGTTTTTTATTGCGGAATAGCTTGTAAATTTGGAATTATCTAACATCATTGAAGAATTAGCTGATAGGAAAGCCACAGGAATACTATTATGGCAACCTGTTTTTTTTTTTAATTAGTAGGTTAGTATATATTTTTTATACATTCTGGTTTTTATAAAAGTTTAAATTCAATTTGTGCACATTGTGTACATAAACTTTACACATATTTCGGTTTCTTCCGTTTTAAAACTACAGTATTAGGGGCGGCAAAATAAGTATGGCACGCAGATAGTTAATGAGGCGGATATCGGAGTAACTAAGAAGTTAAGACAGGTGGAAGGTATGCGAAAATGATATATGTCTTAAGACTTAAGATATGCTTTGCCTTCTTCTATGTATTGGCCAATGGTCTATTAAAAATATTTCGGGAAACGATAGTATAGGTCGTTTAAAAAAGTTCTTAATGTATATCGTTTCCTGAGTACCGCGTGTCGTTATACAAGTAGCAGCATCCAATATGCGAGTATTCAATCTTCCACGTGTATTCAGCTTTGTTTGGTAACCTTCCGTTATCAATCATTCCCATAAACAGTACTATACAAGAATAAAATCCGGAGACCGTGGCGGCTGGTGAATCGGTCCACCATGGCCAATCCATTTCACAGGAAATTTTTGGTTTAGGTATTCAGTCACTACATGAGCATAATGGGGTGGAGCTATGTCACGCTGATATTATATTCTCTATCGCATCGCCAAAGAGATATCTCAAGAAGTACTGGAAATTCATTTTCGATTCTGTTACTCATACAAATGAACAGCACGATGCGTTCAGAAAATCGACACACAATCTTAGCACAAGAGTTGTAAAGCGTATTGACTTTCTCGGTTCTATGTTTGAGCATTTGTTGCGAACGTAATACATTGTATTTGCACCAAATTGAAAAGCAGTATTTCCGACTATTGAATATACTTACCATGTTCTATAAATTTTTTGTACAAGGACCTGTATTACCGTCTTGTAAAATATTTCCCTATCCCTAACTCGCCCTCTATAAGGTATTTCGAAACAGAAAAAAGCTGAAACAAACATACTGTTTGTGTATGCTTCAAATTATAACATAAATTTCTTTATCGCAGCAACCGCTTCATTCACCATCGATCAGGGCATGGGGCTGTTTCGGTGTCCCAATGGGCCAATTCGTTCCTGAATATGACTACAGATACGTCACAGCTCGAAAGCAAATAAAAAACCGTAAAAAGGGACAAATAACTTCTAATAAAGTAGAATATCTGCCTTCGAACTCTCCTGATGGGTATTTGTTACAACTTTGATCTTTCAGTTTCAGTTGTAGTGGGCAAAAACTGTATATTATATCAAATAATTCAAAAATAAACACACTAAATAACTAACTCTTAAAATTCCAGTAATGCTTACTGTCTTGCACAGTTGCAGCCCATTTCGGCAATTTCTAACTTGATATCTCACAGTAATTGCATCTGCAGCAAGTTCGACGTGAAATAAATTCGAAGCAAGCCATCCCGAAGAACTTTACGTTTTTGACGTAGTTAAAACTTTTGCGAGCCATTCTGAAAACTATTAGTCTTAATAATAGCAAACTTTACGTATAGAAATAGAAATATGTCTTTAAAATTATAAAGTATTAACGAGGTTGGGAGTAAATTCTCTTGTGTTTAACTCTACATGGGTCTATGCATAAACCACAAATTGTATGTGATGAAACGATTTATTTTATTTGAGATATTATGGATAACTGGCCGCAAGTCTTCTAATAAAACTGCACTTTAGAACTTTAAAGCCGCTTTAAATCTTTCGCTTTTAGGAGCTAACGATTTTCAGAACGAACTCGCAGCATTAATTTTATTATTCGAACGATTTTTTTAAAGTTCTATTGGAGAACAAAGCAAGAGATAACAGATAAAAACTCGCATGTATCTTAATTTGTTAAGTTATATTTAAAAGCTGTAATTACATCCCTGAACAATTAACGGTCCCCATTTTCAGCGCTAATTAATTCCAGATCTCGTACCTCTCCACCACGCTTACAAATCACAATCATGGTTCAAGTTTACACTTTCTAAATAAATATTTGCCTGCTACTTAAAGCTGCGTGCCCTCTGTGCGTACCTGAATTTCACTTGATAGAACGCCTCTCTGTGTATGCTCCTAAACAATCAATGTTTGGTTCATCAATATTCAAGGCAGTATTACCAATTTCCACTTTAACTGCTTCTAGCAATTAAAATTTTGGTCGTTGCATACGGAGGAATCTTAATATGTTAAGGAGGATTTAATTTAATACACCAAATTTGCATGTATACAATAAAGGAGAATAGTGAAACATCCGTTTCCATGATCAGCGCTTAAAAATTAAATTCACATCTTCCCTGGTGGCACTAGCATTTTTACTAACATAACTTATTTTAATTTTTAGTTAAAATTTTAAATTAAACGACCAATGAAATATCAGCAGACAAGATTAATAAGTAATAACTGTTCCTTACTGTCATAAGTTATGCTATAGAATTGATTTTTTACACAAAAGTTAGATATTTTCCTGAAATTTTTGGGAACTGTACGAACCTGAAAACGTTGGTTTAATCCTTTTGTATATATAGGTATATATTTTGGATCTAGCCTGGATACTGGGTGCGTACTACATCGCCATGTATTGTCAAATGCGAGACAATAGGGTAGAGAATGAGACTAACAGCCGCTCTGATTTTCTGCATTGCTAGCCATATCCCTTCGAAGCATTTTAATCCCATACCTTTATTTATATTAACAATCGTTCGTCAAAATATGCTTTAATACATGAATCACAGCCAGAATTGCGAATTTAAACTTATTTTTTGTAGCATTTCGTTTGCATAATAAATATTAGTTTGGTAAGAAATGAACATGAAGTTATTCATAATATATTCCGAGAGTTATAAGTTACGCCTAATAATTACATAACGACCAAATGGTTTGTTATATGCAATTAGTATTCTATAGAGTAAGATATTCTGCGTCATTTTAGGTTATGTCATGTCATGTCATTAACGACCATCACGACTGTAACGTATGGCACAGCTTTACTGGTCATAAATTTAAATGAGAACAAAGCACTCAGCTTTTCTACATCCAAAAATTACAATATTCTAAACACCGTTGTGTTAGACACGCAATTTAAAGTACTTTTACTACACTATCTGTTCGACAACCAAACTCAGGCAGATTACGCAACGTATTACGAAACACACTCAATTATATCATTCCACATCCTTTGCTCCCTAGCTCCTTGCATATGACCAACAATAAACGTGGACCTCGTGGAACATGTATATCATGTTGACAACATTAATCAACTAGTTATAAATTGCAGAAGAGAATTGCTTGCCAGCACCCGTAGATGCTCTTAAACAAATAGCAAATAAACCAGCTCTTTGCAATGCAGAGTACCCAATGCACAACTCGGAATTTCTCAATAATTGTGCTTAATAATAAAATAGGAACACACAACCGTCGTAATAGACTAAGGGCCGTTATTTAAATAGGTACACACAGCACCTTCACTGAGCTTACCGCTATAATTCCAAGTACAATTTATCACGAAATACGCAGCTAAATATTCAATTACATACACATAATACTAATACCAGGCACACACTGCCCATTATTTAATTATATAGTCATGGTGCCTGTACTAAGCACGCCACTACAATTCCAACTTACATCCTCGTGCCGCATATACGAAAACAATAGCTTAATATTAAATTAAGTATATGCAATACCATTACTTACAACACGTCTCTACTAATAAAATAGGAACACACAACCCTTATAATATACAAGAGCGCACAGCCCGCCATTTAAAAAGGTACACACAGTACCTTCATTCAGTACAGCGCTACAATATCAACTGTCGACCTCGTGCCGCAAATACGAAATACACAGCCTAACATTAAACTAGGTACACACAATACCATTACCTAGCACACAGCTCTAATAATAAAATAGGAACACACTACCCTTACAATATACAAGAACGTACAGCCTGTAATTTAAATAGGTACACACAGTACCTTCATTCAGTACAGCGCTATAATACTAACTGTCGACCTCGTGCAGCAAATACGAAATACACAGCTTAATATTAAACTAGGTCACACAATACCATTACCCGGCACACAGCTCTAATAATGAAATAGAAACGCACTACCCTTACAATATACAAGAACGTACAGCCTGTAATTTAAATAAGTACACACAGTACCTTCATTTAGTGCAGCGCTACAATACCAACTGTCGACCACAGCCTAATATTAAACTAGGAACACACAATACCATTACCTAGCACACAGCTACACTACCTTTACAATATACAAGAGCGCACAGCCCGTAATTTAAATAGGTACACACAATACCTTTATTTAGTACACCGCTACAATATCAACTGTCGACGTGGTGCCGCAAAAACAAAATACACAGCTTAGTATTAAACTAGGTACACACAATACCATTACCTAGAACACAGCTCTAATAATAAAATAGGAACACACAACCCTTATAATATACAAAGGCGCACAGCCCGTAATTTAAAAAGGTACACACAGTGCCTTCATTCAATACAGCGCTACACGACCTCGTGCCGCAAATGCGAAATACACAGCTTAATATTAAACTAGGTACACGCAATACTATTACCTAGCACACAGCTCTTATAATAGTATAAGCACACACGTCTATCACAATAAACTAGGGGCGCACAACTCGTTATTTAAATAGAAATACACAGTACCTTTACTGAAGTATACCACTATAACTCGGACCACTATTGTAAAATCACGAGGCACATAACTCCATATTCGATTAGGAACACACAGTACTAATATCGAGCACACAGCTCTAATAATGAAATAGGAACGCACAACCTTTTAATAAACTAAGGGCGCACAGTTCGTTATTTAAATAGATACACACAGTATCTTCACTGAGTATACCGCTATAATTCAAACCACCATGATACAATTACGAAGCTCATAGCTTCTTATTCAATTAGGTACACGCGGTACTAATACCTAGCACATAGGAACCATTACAGTAAACTACGGGCAGACAGTTTATTGCCATTTTGTCACTTCCATTTTAACTTGCTCTCTCCGTGGGAGCCATTTTGAGCTGTACCTGTAAATTAGTGCAGTTATGTGAAATCAATTTGCCCGCAAACTGATGTTTCCTTTGGATATTACTGAATGTTTTAGTTCTAATAATTCTTCTTCTTTATTCAGCACCTGCCATCCTTGGACATAGGCCTCCCGTATCGTTTTCCATTGTTCTCTATCTTGTGCCAGCTGTATACATTGTGGGCCTGCAACGTTTTTGACGGCGTCAATCCATCTCATATTTGGTTGTCCCCTTTTTCTTTTTCCTTTCCACGGCCTACATTATATGATCTTTTTGGCCTTTTGGTTTTAATAATTATATAAACAAAATATATCAATCTATGTTACCGAATTTGAATTACAGAAACATTTTTAATAACTTGATGATATGCTTTACCAGTTTTTCCAGTACATTTCAACATCTAATTCACTTACAGTCGTACAAAATTTTTAAAGTATGGTGCGCTGTTATGAAAGTAAACTGTTTTTGTAAATAAACTTAATAACGTATGCTAATATTAAAGTGAGCACTCTGTACATATCAGAAATATTATATTTTGTTGGTCTTAAAAAGCAGGATTTTATGGAAGAGCCAATAAAAATATAAAATGGCACAACAACAGACTTATACGAAGCAGTCCCTAAGCGAGTTTCCGTCTCTCTAAAACTTAAAACAAAATTGAAACGCAGGGAGGATGATCAATAGGGGTTTTTCATGAAAATGATCCATCAACCGCTGTTTTTATAAACCCTTAGAAGAACACGCAGCACTAAAAAGGCGATACGTTAAACGAGCGTTTGTAGTTAACTTAAACTTTCTGTGGATATCGTTAAATTGTTATGGCGGTTCGAATACAATTTTCGGCGTTTGAGTTCCGGCGCGGATCTCTTTAATGTTAAAAGGGGGCGGTTTGGCATTAAGTAATATCTTGCTATTAAAGTTACTATCGGATATAATAACGAGTGTCCTGGAGTTTGATGGCGGTTATGGGGAAGGTAATGAAAACGATGGAATATCGGTTGGGTTGGAATAAAATTCGTTTGCAATTCATGCCTTAGCCGCGAATTTGCGGCTGCGAATAATAAAATACCTTAAGCGTAAAAATTACTTTGGGATAAAAACGAATTCATCAATCATTCATTCGAGTCATTTCGAGCGCGTAAAGCCTCGGATAGGCGTTTTTTAACGTTCTAAATCAAATCTTTAATAGGTTTTAGCGCCGGCTTTGTCCTACAGATCGTTTTACTCACTTCGATCTTACGAATACTTGCTTAACTTGGATTTATCTCCTAGTATCGTCAGGTTTAGTAGCTCACAGGGGCTTTAGTAAATGGCAATCGCCAATCTTGGCGAACGATTTCACCCCGAGCAAACGGCTTGCTCAGTCTTCAACGTTATCTATTATAAACATAATGTAATATCAAACAATGCGTAAACTGTGTCTACAACTGCTAATTCGTGTTAACTCCAGTTTTGTGGTTTGTACAGTTTGTGGGGTAATGTGCCAGGTTGCGCTTTAACGTTCCCTACACGCTACCACCCATTCGAATTAATTATTTAGATATTAAAACTTAAAGGGGATACGTTTCGGCGCAATCCCGTCCAACTTGCCGGCCGTTGATTAAAAATTAGAAGCACTGTATTCGACGAAGAGGTAGACGGACTATAATGAATTCCAGGATAGCCTTTATGTGGCAATAATTTCCGCAAAACATACCTAATTGTGCCAAAAATAGGCAATCCGTCAGAAGCTTTGTATATTACAAAACACAAAACCAGAAACCGTATTTTAGGGAACATTAATTGGGTAAATCTCCTCGTGAATTTCGTACGTACTACATAATGAAGGTACAAAAAAATAATAGAATAAGTGCTCTTATTATCTCCATTAGGCAACGAAAACACATTTTACTTTTTTTTTTGCTAAGTGGAGATAATTTTCATTCTAAATTTTTCATTGGTAATTCTTTTACTTTTATATTTTTAATACGTATATTTTTAACTTGTTTTCAACTCCGCAGTTTCGTTACTTTACACGTTACACGTTGTAAAGAAATATTTGTAAGCTGGAACATTTAAGAATTTCGAAGTGAAGAGATATCGCCAGCGTTACTAAACCAATGTAACCATTGTAAATTTACTTGTCACAGTCGATTGTATTTGATTAATCAACACCCTCCACAGCGAGGTACACGTTTAATATTCACTACGTTCGGGCGAAATTAAACTGTTTTGCCAAACCTATCCTGCGGAATGTCTACACAGAAGCTCGAATTTATATGAGCACAGTTAAATTTATGGAATTATCTGTCTTAAAGTTATGAATTGAAGTTTATGGATGCGCTGTACGAGGAAGAATCGAAAAATTTCCTTTCATACACAGTTTTATATTTCCCGCGAATGTGTTTAATAAAGCAGATGTGTGTAAGAAGCAATTGGTATTATTTTGATCCCCTGGATCAATTCAATTCAGGGACCACGATGGGGCAGTGCGAACAAGCGCTGTCAGTCGAGGTCACAATGAAATGCGGCTCAATCGGCCGCGGGGTCAAACCACGGCTGAGGTGACCGTATTTCACTTAGTTAGCTTAGGGTGCATGTTGCATTAATGGTTACAATTTAAAGAACGCCCGAACCCCCCGAAGTAATGCAAAAGCGGTTGGGGGGGGGGGTAGTGCGAATGAAAAAAAGATTGATTCAATTCAAACAGAAATTTTTTTCTCCATTTCTCCAGCTCCAAAAATAGGGCAAGTGTTTGATCATTGAGAATTATCGCCCATTTATGTAAGCAGTACCCTTCTAAATGCAATACATTTGTAAACTTCTATAGAGTAGAAATGCAGTAGATACTACAAAATGGGTATTTGTGGGATTTAGCCTCTTCTACAATACTGTCCCATTAGCGAAGATTTTTACTTCTGTTTTCCAGTTCCTAGCTTTCATTTCTCATAGGTTTCTTCAACTGGTTCCTTCCATCTTTCTCGCGGTCTTCCTCGCATTCTTCCATATACGGGATCCTATTCCATGATAGACTTAGTCACTTTGCCCATTCGCGTAAGATGCCCTAACCATCTCAGTCTTTGGGATTTAATACACCGCACTATGTCTCCACTTTTTTTAGGTTGCCTACTTCAAATTTCATTCTTCTTCTTATTATTCCATTCTCTTCCAATCCCCATAAACTGTTCTTAACATTTTTCTCTCTGCCCACCTTTATTTAGACTGCTGATTTAGTGGTAAGACCCAAATCTCGCAGTCAAACGTTTTTGCAGGTCTTATAACATATTTATATATTTTTATTTTAGAAGCGTGATTCAGTACTTTGCACTGCATAAGGTATTTGTGTACATAGTAATTCCTATTTCCTGCCTGGATCCTTTTTGCTATTTGTTCGTCTAGATTATTCTTTAAATTTAACTGCGATCCTAAATACACAAACTCTTTGACTTCTTCAAACCTATAGGTTCCTACTTTCAATTCTCGGGTTTGAACGTTTGGTTTTCATCATCATCATCACCATCATCTGACATGGAGCTGACTCGAGGGTCGATGTTACTTAGTTTTCTTTTCATTTATCATTAGACCCATTTCTGCTGCGATTCTTCCTAGTCCCAGAAAAGTATCTTTTAGTTCTTTTATACACCTGTTCACTACAACCACATCATCCGCTTAAGCATTTAACTGACCACTCTTGGTTTTTATCGCACTATTAATATTAGCCCTCCTGATTACTACCTCCAGTATCATATTTAAGGCCATAACTAAGAGCGCGTCTCCTTGCTTTACTCCAGAGTTAATTGGGAGAAGTTCAATACTTTCTTGTTGAATTAATACGGATGCCTTAGTGTCTCGTAGGGTGAATGGTGAGGTTTATGAGTTTATCAGGTATTTCCAGCGGTTTCATACAATCAATAAATAAATACAAACAAATAAATAAATTATGCAGCTCTAGATTATATCCAAAGCATTTTTCGTATAGCTGTCTCATCACGAATATGCTGCCCTTAGTGCAACCATTGGCTCTAAAGCCTTTCTGACAGTCTCCTGGTTAGTTGGATTCCTGCGTATTTGGCTAAGCGGTTATATAACACACAAGATACAATTTTATACGGCACACTGAGTAACGTTATGCCACGATAATTGACAAATACTCCCTAGTCCCCTTTCTTAAAAATTGGTACTATTATATCATTTTTCCAATCTTCTGGCATTTCTTCCTGTTTCCATGTTAATGCTATGAGGTTATATACTTGTATGTACTTGTGTACAGTTATATCACCATTTTCTATCAGTTCTCCTATTATCCCATCAAGTCCTGCCGCCTTATTATTTTTATTATCTTAATTATTTCCTATACTTTCTTGTAAGTTGGACATTCTTCTTTTTGTGTTGGTCTTTGCTCTTCTATTTCCCCTCTTAAATTCTCTTCTTCAGGACCATTTAACAAGTCTTGGAAATCCTCTCTCCATTTCTCCAAAATGTCTCTTTTTTCTGACAGTTGCTCGCCATTTTTGTTCGTACATCCACTCATTACAACATTTCTTCTATTACTACACTTTCTGATTTTCTTATAGAACTTCCTTGTTCTATTGTCTTTATGGCGTTCGTCCAGTTTCCTTATTAATTCGTTGCAAAGTTCCCTTTTTTCTGTCTACAAATTTTTGTAGCGTCTTCCTCAGCTGCTCATATTTTCTTCTATTTGTGTCTGTTCCCGTGGATAATAATTTTTTTCTAGGCTGATTCTTCTTGGCTATTGCTTTTTGTATTCATCATCAAACCATTCTCTATTACTCCTCTGATTTTTTTCTTTAATTTCGATCGTTTTCTTCGCGGTTTCTTGTATACTATCTCTTATCTTGATCCATTCTAGTTCTACATTAACTAATAACTAATATGGTCTCAAAATATGTGCTGCATATTACATAGTTGTGCATAGTCTTTCTCCTTCGCTATACATCAATGTAAAATCATTCTGCGCCAGTTTATATACTGATGCTGACCTACAATTAAAGACTAAAAATTGATTTACAACTTACTCGGAATATATAATTTCGGTTTGAATATAAGAAGAACCGTCCCGATATGTAGAGATATATGCACAGGATATAGTGCGAGGGTGTGGGAGTTGCGTATCCAACCAGTTGAGACAGATACAGAATTAATGTATAGATAATGACAGTTTCGAATATGCACAAATCGTTTACAGCTGAGGAAAATTTTACTAACCAAGGATTTTGTTCTTTTCCTGAACTATTACTCAATCCGTCTCTGTTCACTTGGCATAATACAATTCTAACAATTGAAATTTCATTACAGCGAGGACAGCAAATTCTATAGTACTTTGATTATATTCCTTTTACGTCCTTTTGATTACTGTTCTTTACAGGCAAAGTCCTTTATAAGCATTTTTACCTTCGTATGCGATCTGAATAGTTGAGAAAATGTAAAGGAGCTTGATCGAGTACTTTGCACGCCATTCCGATGGGTTCAATGAAATATAAAATGCAAGATTTACTTTGGTTTGAATCGCGAAGAGAGCTTTCAATAATGTCATCAATAATTTCCAACCTGATTCCGTTTTCCGGCTTGCAGGAGTTCAAAATGTAGTAGTATTTTGCGGACATACAGAGGGGCATTTTCGCGTGCTCGCCCAAATATCGGGCCTGCAAAACTCATGTTCCGTGTCAGAGTTTCAGTAAACCCAAAACAACATTTTGGCGTTATTACAAATACCGCAGAGTATAGAAAGCACGCACCGTTCCGACTTCCGGTGTATCCTTCCGCTTGCTCGCCATGAAAGAGACCACCAGGAGAAGATTTTCCTTTAATTACAAATATTTACTATGTCGGGGAAATTTTAGGGTTATTTAATTACCGTATCTGTCCCTATTTAATTCCTTCAGCTGGCTGTTTGAAGTTACGAATGTTATTCTAAAAACGTTGACAGCTGTTGAAAAATTGTGCTTTTGGAACGTTCATGGATGTACGTTCAATTTTCAAGCTGATATTTATGGACGCACAAGGTACAAGTACGTACATAATGTGCAAAGTGCTACCAAAATTTTGTTGGGGAGATTCTGTCTATACTGCGCTCAAGGGATTAACTCCAAAGTACAATTAGCCATTATTTTTTATTAGTAAGTAAAAAGTTTTGTAACTGTTATTATCCGTGTTGTTCTTTTTTCTGCAACGTTCTTATTACGATAAATCCGTACTTGTCTGCTCTAGATATTTTTTTGTCAAATTTTTAAAGAAAATATATTACGAAATATAATTATTGTTACTCTAAAACTTGTTAAAACTTTGGCGTAGGGCTTTGAAGTAATATTTACAGTAACAATAAACGTTATCGTTTTAAGTATCATTTTCATCATATTTAATTAACGCCTTCGTACAAACCAAAAAATCTCAGAACCGTAAATAAGAACCTTGCACAGAACCTCCTCTTTACAAATTATCTGCCATGCTTAGTTCCTTTTCCAAAACCTTCTTGCACACTCATTTGCCTTATCCCAGATTGTCCTTAGATATCATGGATTTTTTGGACATGTCAACCGATTCAAGTCTGGACACCTAGCCGGCCTACAACTCTCTTTTCTGTTATAATATACTCCTTCATAAATACAATCTATTAACTACACTCTACCCTTAAAATTCCCTAAAAAGAATTTAGCTACTGAATTCTCAAACATACCTCGTTCAAATCTGAAAACCTAGTTGGCCATATAATTATTAGTTTAGATGCGCAAGACTGAGTTACCTAGCTGGTTGAGTCTAGCGGAATTCAAATCTGAAAACCGAACTGGCCACTGTACTGTACTGTAAGCATTTTTTCTATGACGTTCCACTTGATAAATACATTTATTATACTTTAATGCATGCTTAATATTTGGATTAGCTAAAAGGAATTTAATATCATATAAATTTTAAAAATAGGTAATGCGAATATAAAACCTTAGCTATCTTGTGCGATGCCTTTCTTGATTAACATGCCGAGGATAATTCTTTTATCATTAATACTTCAACTGCTTACAAGCATTTTAAATATGCGGACCTGAATTCTCTAGATGTAGCCGATTCGATTCAGGAGATCTAGATGGCCAACTACTATACTTTATTATCTCATGATGTCCGCCTTCACAAATACATCAAGCTATTTATTATATAACACTCTTATTTGTGCATTCACTAAATTTCCATAGAGAGATGTTTTAAATGGGGCGACGTAACTGGCTAATCAATATAATATCGTTTCATAATACACATATTGTTGAATGCAACTATGTAAATTAGAAGACGCTCAAAATTTCTATTTCTCGAAACAAATTTAAATTTACAACGGTCTATTCGTATAGACTTTTTAATTTGACCAATTAAAATCCCAAATTCTAAGCGGTTAAATAATGTACTTCTATTGTTTCCATCAACGCCCGTAGATATTTTTCCCGGAGGGGGCAAAATACATTTTCCCCAGTTATACATCCACACAAACGTCCGCGCGCCGTGGAAAGCAGTATTCGATATCTTTCCTCTCTTGACGTACGAAACCCACAGATTATTTGGAAATTCGTGTAAAATGTAACGATAGGTTCTATTCGGAAATGTGTTGAGTCGCTTCAATAATTGTATATCACGATTTTGAATCTGATAGTAGTAAAAAGTTTGAAGAAAAAAATTATGTGATAAACTGGATAATTAAAGAATATGAACCACTCTTTTATAAGACCACATTTTAAATCAGAATAAATTGGAAATTCTAGGGGGGGGACAAAAAATGCCCCTCTTGTCCCTTACCGTAGGCGCCTGTAATTGTTTCTTATGATAGCCCTTTCATAAATAGGACTAGCTCTTACTATAATATATGCTTAAACATTTTATATCCATATGCAAATATACCTTTCTTTAACGACAGTAGGTTTAAATATGGAAACTTAGCTGGTTGATGTAAAGTCTTTATTGTACGATGAATGTATAGCTAAATATCATCATTGGCCTTCTTGTCCCACTGCTGAGCGTCGGCCTCTTCTCTGCCACTTGTTTCTCCTCGGCGTTAAGGTACATACACGGGGGACCTACAGAAATTCCAGAGAAAATGTTTAGCATTAAGAACCCACGGTTGCAAGCCGGATTGGGAGATTGTGCGTGGTGGGTTGCAGACAAGATTTGTATAAATCTGCGTAGTAATGCTTAGGTTTCGAACCCAAGCCAGAATCGACGTTTTACTCAGAAAGCGAGCGCTCTGCCAACTGAGCTACCACCACACTTACGTAAATATAACGGACTGTATTACAACAAATTTAATATGCAGACTGCCTAAATGGAATTTAGGCATGCAGATGTGATCTTCCCGAATATAATCAGTTGCAAACCTGAAGACCTAGGGGGCCAGTAAATATAATATGGCCTCCTACTCACGAACGACTTGACAAGCATAATAAAGTAATTTATTATCTCCGAAAGTATGCTTAGATTTACTTTTCCTAAATTTTTCAATATAGTTTATTCAAATGCGAAGACCTAGCAGGCCAATTAATATACACTGTTTGTGATAAAATTCTTGATGAATATGAAATTGCTTTAAAAAGTCAAATGTTTAGTAGGGGTGACTTATGAGTATATAATCTCAGTCTCCTCTAGTTGATAAAATCAGTGAACTTGATGTCCTCTCTTCGATTTTTTTAAATAACAGTGTAAGCTAAAATGCTTCTAAAATATCCATTCATAAACTTGACTTCTAAATCTTCTTAATCCAGGCGATTTAAATATACAATTATAGCAAATTAGTTTAAGTAACGAGTACGAGTTTCTTGATCATTATTCAAATTTACCTTTCTTGACAGTAATTTAGTAAGAAAACCTGTTATATACCGTATTGGTTTCAATTAATGTAAGTAATTAAAAATCAAAAACAGAATGAGATCCCTTAAAGGAAGCACATTCCAGTCCACCCAATCTTTTAATGCAATTAATCATTGTTTGGAGATTTGGTCGGCCAAAACCAGTTACGTGAGCTATTCTTACGAGAAATAACGTACATGTACGAATTTTCCAATTTTTGCTAGATTATTAGATTAATTTAAGTGAATCCTAACATTAACAAAATATAAAGTTAAATAAATGATATGGAACAGAACAGGAGACCTAGCTGGCTATATGAGCTACCTTACTAAAATGAAATTTAAATAATGTCTGATATAAGAGCTGCTAGTTAATATAGTTTATTATTTTAAAGACATTTGCTGCAAAATACACATCCGATTCATTCTGGCTAATAATTTTATTGTTTAATATATCAAGTGTCAAGAAAATCAAGGGTACCCTTCCTAAAAACTGGTATTACTTTTCATTTCCGATTACGCCGGCAATTTGAACACCCTTTATATTAGAATTTATTATAATTATATATATATATATATATATATATATATATATATATATTATTAT
>JABXWE010060582.1:0-16143 GCA_014611495.1 Limonius californicus
TAGTGGCCGATTTGGAAATCTCAACCCATATTCTCGAGCAGCTGCTAATGAGTTTCTATCACAAAAACCGTACATGTAATGGATATAGGTGTACTCTCGCGTTCTAAAAGTAAACATTATCAACACTGTTAATACGCGCAAACAGAGAAATCAACTTTAAGGTGCTTTACTGTTTGACATACAAGTAAATAATATCATTTCCATACTAACGTAGAAAGTTTGAATCAAATACCACTTAATATCATTTACAGTTTCGCCTGCTTCAGTATTTAACTAAAACAGGCCATAACTTCTTTAATAGTCGATTTAGAGAAAATGACCAATCTTTAGTTTCTACTTCTTTTCACCTCTCCTATACGTAGGTGAAGTAGTGACCTCACGTCGTGGGACACCCTGTATATAGCAAAGTGATCGTACAAGGCTTACTTTAGAAGGCTGTAACTCCGTTTCGGACCTTTATTCGTATGAACTTTTTTCCTGTTTTGGCGTAAAAAACTCGCCCTTGAACAAGCATTTTAATTACACCCTGTACATTAAATATTATATAAGCATTGTATAAAATATTCTGCGGACGAACTATATTTGTATACCAAAAAGAAACAAAATTACGGAATTTTCCAATGCGTATCAATATTAATATTAATTTAATTATATTACGGTTCTATAATTTTGTATACATTATGTATACAGCGCGGTCGTAAAATGTTCTCTCCCCATACTAACTTTTGAACGACATTATATTTCTTCACAAAATTTTGTGTGCTTTAATGGGAGGCTAAATACTACTTTTTAGCCCACATTTAAATTTTATAACTTATTTTATATATAATATTTTTACTTTCCCATACCTTATGGCTTATAGGTATAGGGTAAGTACTGAATTCATGAAAATTTTCGAAATCGAGATTTTAACGGAAATATCCGTTTTGGGTCTCTAGGAACCCAAAAAAGTGGTTTTTAAAAAATGTCTGTCTGTGGGTGGGTATGTACGTATGTACGTATGTACGTACGTATGTACGTATGTGACGCTCCTACAGCCGAAAGTATTGCTCCGATTTTGATGCGCTTTGGAATGCGGCGGTGTATCGAAAATTCATCGAAAAATAAGCTTTTCAAAAAAATCCGAAACCGGAAGCGGAAGTTACGCATGTTTTTTTGGTATCACTTTTTTCGTGATTACAATTTTGAAACTTTTATCGCGGATAACGATAGAGGGTCATAAGACAAATCTGTTAGTTTTTTGCCGAACTAGCTAGCTTTAAACTGAAGGGCGCTATGATTTTTTGAAGATTTTGAGTTTAACGCCCAATTACTCGAAAACGGATGAATCGATTCAAATGATTTTTATTTTCTGAATAGTATATGAAGGGTAAAATAAGGTGATATAAAAAGTTTTTTGAAAAATTATAAGGGGCCTAAATTACGAATTTTCAAAATTTTGGAAATTTTCAAAATATTATTTCTCAAAAACTGCTCCAAGGAATTTTTTTAAACTTCATATGTCGATAGACCTCGCAAGGGGCTATCGATATGTTTTTTGAAGAACTCCGTAATTTTCCTGTGGCGCCCTCTACGAAGCTTGGAAGTTTGAAACTTCAAACTCCTTTAATTAATAAACGAAAAAGATAGGAAGCTGGGGTTTTCACTGAATCGCTCAGTACGTAATGGAGCATATGAATATGTAAAGAAATATTACAATCGTGGATATATGTAAGCGCACCGGCCCCCTCCCCCCTCTTTTCTTTTAGAGAAAAATATTTTTTTTATTCTAACGGTTGTTATTTGTTTGCGTCAAAGAATCTTTTCCCGCGAAAATAAAAAAATCGATTTTTTATGCCCTACAAAATATAATTTCCAGGGACTTAGAAAATTTTACCTCGATAGCAATAGCGATCGGTACTAGTTAGACCGCGCGACGGCCTAGCGGTACGGACAGCCCCGCGCACTTTGGTTCAGAACCATTGCCATACTGTCGCGCTACATTCATTTCTTTAGCCGGTATTACAACAACAAGTTATAAATTATTTATCAAAATTTTGTATTTAATACTTAATTTGATAATTAAAAAATAAAAGTAGCATCTGTAAACATAATCCTTCTTTTGCGTACTTGTTTCGAATGCGCTTTTCAACTTGGGGAGCAGGAAATTAAACAATTCCACAAATGCATGTATTTTTCCTATGGAAAGTATTCAAAGTCAGCGCCCTGTATATGCTAAGCTTTAAAAATGTCGACATGTGAGGTATTGTTCGCCGTAAAAAGAAAACTAAACCTCGTTGAATTTTTATATATAAACTTAAATAGCGAGTTCTGTTTGAAATATCCGTTTTGGGTCTCTAGGAATCCAAAAAAGTGGTTTTTAAAAAATGTCTGTCTGTTATAAAATCACAGCAAACTCAATTTGCAGTCACAATATCACGTATATAGTAGAGAATGAAGTATGCCTGGTTGCATATTAAAAGGAAATTAAGGGGCACCGCAGATATTTGGCGGGACTTCTTACAAACCTTGTAAGTCTATTCGTTACGAGGCAAGGTTTTAGGTTAGCGCTTGAACAACCGTTTTGAGGAAAATAACTCTACTGTTGAATAAAGATGATATGAACAGTTTCCAGTATGGGAAAGTCCAGGGAGGCAGTCGCGTCCACTTTTTTATATTTTACTTCAAGCTCCCATCTTTTCTTTTTGATGTGTTCCTTCCATCGCAGCTTCGCATCTAGGTTCATCCCTAGGTATTTAGCTGTATTTTCATACACCTGTGTTCCATTTCTTATGACAGGTACGTTGTTTTGACTATTTTTGTATGTAAAATTTATATTTACTGATTTTTGTTCGTTCAGTTTTATTCTCCACTTTTTTAGTCCATGTGTTGAATTCCTCAGTAGCACGTTGTAACTTATGAGTAGCTTCTTCCACGTTCGCGCCCACGGCCAGAAGGACAGTATCATCAGCAAAGGTGGTGGTTTTGACGTTGTCAAATTTACAAAATTTAAAATAGGATACAAGAGTACTAAAAATGTACATTATGTTGTATAACAATGCTGTACACTGGACATGATTTTTTCTTAACAAAGTACACTAACATACAGGGGGATGTAATTATAGCAAACATCCCATATGTTTCTAGCATTTACTTCATTAAGAATACATTTTAGAGAGTACACATAAAATGTGTAAACTATAATTTACAATAAAATGATATGTGACGTACTTTTTAATGTTCATTTTATTTAAGATGCATATTTCGTGTAGTTTAATAGTTTAAAAAAGTTTTTTCTTGCATTGATGAACCTTCCTTTACTTTCGGTGTCTTATTATAAAATTTTATTTATTGTTATTTCTACCCACTTTAACAAATTATGTTAAAGAAACTAACTAAACTGACTGAGAAATGTTTGAAAATTAGAAACAAAACAATACTCTCAATATTTTGAAATAGCCGATTTGGTTGCCTTGCTTTTGTCTTTCTTTTGCATATGTAGGTTATTTTCTTAGTTCACACGCTGTTCTAAGGTGAAAACCATTGTATTGCACCATTAAAAATCAGGAAGATACTCTTAAGGTACTCCTAGAAAAAACAACTCGTAAAAATTGAAAGAAATAATTTAGACCGCTTCTTGTCACTGAATACATGATGATACTGAAGTTTGGCAGTTAATTAAGCTCCGACAACAGTTGCATACTAAACTAATTTTGATATTTTAAAGAATTTGTATTTATAATGATGCCTACATTATTTCTATTTAATTTTACTTTTTAGTTCTGTACAACTGCTTGGAGATCTTCTCTACCGCATATCCGGAGTAACAGGCAAAATGAGCACAGAAACAGCCAGTGAGGATGACAATTTTGGTACTGAACAATCACACCAGGCTATAATTACAAGATTAGGCGCTAATAGGCGCAACAGGGTTCTTGCTGGCTTGTACATGGGTCGATCAGATGTTGCACTTATGGTCAGGCAAGCAGCCTTACATGTCTGGAAGGTTGTTGTCACCAACACACCAAGGACACTACGAGAAATTTTGCCAACACTCTTTGGCCTGCTCCTGGGTTGTCTTGCTAGTGAAAGTTATGATAAACGACAGGTACAGCCTTGTTTTTATTTATTCGTCAGTTGAAATTCATATGAACTAATAATTAAATATTATATTTACCTTTTGATTGCTTTTAATTCATTCTTTTTTAGGTGGCTGCCCGAACTTTAGGTGATTTGGTTAGAAAATTGGGTGAACGTGTTTTACCGGAAATTATCCCAATTTTGGAGAGAGGCTTACAGTCCAGTGAGTCAGACCAACGGCAAGGTGTTTGTATTGGCTTGTCTGAAATTATGGCGTCCACTTCCAAAGAGATGGTACTGACTTTTGTTAATTCACTTGTTCCTACCGTCAGAAAAGCCCTGTGTGATCCCTTGCCTGAAGTACGACAAGCAGCTGCTAAAACCTTTGACAGTTTGCATTCAACCGTTGGTGCTAGAGCTCTTGATGACATTTTACCGGCTATGTTACACCAATTGGTAAGGCTTCAGTTTTGTTTTGTAGGAGGTAATTTTCTGATTTGCATTCCTTTTTAGAACGACGATGATCCTGAGATTGTTGAATGGACATTGGATGGGTTAAGGCAAGTTATGGCAATTAAGTCCCGGGTGGTTTTGCCATATTTAGTGCCGCAGTTAACTTCACCACCAGCCAACACTAAAGCTCTTTCCATTCTGGCATCTGTAGCAGGTGAAGCTTTGAACAAGTACCTTCCAAGGATATTACCAGCTTTGCAGACTGCTTTGGGAGTTTCGAAAGGAACACCAGAAGAAGCACAGGTTTGCACATTTTTTTAATATTCCTTGAAAATATGGATTTGGCCTTGCGATAATGTACTGTGTTAAGTGCTGATTAGCTACACATACATTTTGAGATTGCTCTGGAGATTCTAAAACTGTATAGGGTTAAATATCTTGAGCAATGTTACCTATATAAAAAAGTCTGTTGTACGTATATGTGGAATGCTGCTTCACTTTTTAGTTAATTGCTTTGAATATACAGTTAAATTGGCATCATTTAAAATTATCACATAGATTGCTTACAATACTTAAAAATATTTCAAGGATAATTGTAATTCAATTGTTTTAAAATTGTAGGAAAATACTTTTTTTTAGTTAACATGCTCATAATATTTTTGATTAGGCCACAACTTTTAAACGGGGAATTTGAATTATACATATATCCAAGATGTTTTAATTTATGAGAAAATATCTGGTATATATTTAATTATAAATTGTCTTAGACATTTAATTATAAAACATCTCTGAGGTCTTTATACATAAACAAATTAAAAACCTCCTTTATATTATACTATAATTATTGATATAAACCTGAAGATCAAAAATATATACATTTGTAATAAATAATTTATATTGGAAATTTATTGATATGACAATCATTTAAGATATTAATATTCTCCTTAAAAAATATTCCTAAATTCCATAATGGAAAATAATAATTAATTCAAAGTATGTACGACATTATGAAATTAAAATATCTAAGCTATATAGCTAACAAAAAATCACTAAATCTATTTTGAAACTGATTACTTATGGAATATGTGTTAAAGGTTATTTTTAAATAATTGAATGTATCTTAGGGCCGGTTTTATAAAAGTCTCGGTTGACCAACCGACGGTTGGATCGTCAACCTTCGGTTGAGCGTGTTGTGGTTTTATAAAACGTTTCTAGGTGATAGTTGAAAAAACCCACGTTGTTTCAGGTTGGCAACACTGGCGATTGAGATTGTAACCAATCAAATTCGTCTTGTTCTTTGTTAGTAAATTAAAGTTTCGAAGATGTCGCTGCCACAGCACGGGAATTATAAATTTTGCAGAGTAAATCACCTCTGAAAGAGATGTTACAGGAATATTACATTAAAAAGTACAATACCAGATTCGTTTGACGTCTTATAAATGATAGCTGTTTAGAATTTGTTACTTTATATCAATAATAATGACTGCTTGATGTAATTATGTATAAAATGCAATGATGAGTACAGGTAACCTCACTTTTATGCGACTGTGACAGCGAGCGCGACCGGCCGTGAAGCGATGTTTGCAGGTTTTTGTATTTTTGTGTGGTCTTGAGGTTTGAAATAAATCTTCAAGATGGATAGATTTATTAGTGGTTTGGCATGGGAAAGCGACTCATCAAGTAGTGACGACGAAGAGTTACTGGAAATGGTGTTCTGACAGTTCTGACGCATGCGCACATCTACGGGTTCCTTTCAACCGATGGTTGAAATTTCTCAATCCGTACTCTTACTAGCGGTTGACTTCAACCTTGGCTGGACCTAGGGTTAAGTCGCCAACCAGATATTATAAAACTCAATCGGCCAGTCAACTGACGGTTGACAGTCAACGGACGCTCAACCAGACATTATAAAACCGGCCCTTAGACATCCTAAATAATTTAATAATGGTTGACCGTTCTTTAATAAATTCCTAAGACGTTTTAAACAAAACTATTTCTAAATATGCAAAAGATTTAAATATACAATTATTTACAAAATATGGCAAATATATTAAGTGTGTAAAAATATTCAATAGAAAATTATTCATTAGTCATCTTCAATATATTTTAAGATTCAAGTTACTTAAAACTACCTTCATACCTCCAGGTATTTGGTTCTAAAGATGCCAGAATATGTTTTACAATTAAAAATATCAAAGATATTGAATGGAATTCTATGAATTTATTATTTAGAAACATCTTTTTTGATCATTTAAAGAAAGTGTCTTTTAAAGTGTGATAATTTAATTTTTCATTTTGATAATCTTTGCTATAAGTAAAAAATACAATGACGTTTAATATGTAGACCTACCACATATATCCCAATTACACTGAGCCAATCCAAGTTTTAAGATCTATTTTTTACAACTTTTCTTGGAGCATTCTATTATATAATAGTGGGACACCTAAAGGGCTTGATTATACCTCATTTTCTTGTTTCAACGTCTGTAACATGTAAAATTAATTTAATCTAGAACTGATAGACAAAGATTCATATCTTACCAAAACAAATAATTACAGCTGAATCTGATTAAGAATTAGCACCTTCATTTGGAAACTATTTTAAGCAACATGTAGATAATTTTGTTCTGAGTTTCACCATTTGCACATTATTTGAAGTATGTGCAGAAATTGTGTACAATATCTATAACTCCATTAGAAAACTGATTAGAACTATTACAAAACATTTTTGTTCATATTGTACTCACAATTTGTAAAGATTTTGGTTGGATTTCATATTGCTTTTCGGTAAAAAATTGATCTCAGGATATTAGATGTTGACTTTGATGTTCACAATGGTAATCCTTCTCTTGTGTTGAAGCTGAACCACCTTTGTAAATCTCATAAACAACTGAAACTTACAATCTAACAATTTTAAACTAGCAGAAACAGATATCAAGGCTTTTGGGTACTTGTATCCGCCATGCAAATTTGAAAGTGCAATTTAGGTTAGGTTTTTTTTAGTGCATTATGTCCATACACAGTTGTAAACTGGTTGTTTTAAAAAACATGAAATCCTCACATGTTAAAAATACACAAACACTATTAAACTGGATCTGTACCAGTTTTGACAGTAGAAAAATTACGCAAATTTTATAAAATCATGTATGACTTGTATGTTTTGAATTTTTTTTTAAATGCTGTTTTATTTTAGCAGTCTTTTAGTCATTTAGAGTTGTATTTTAATTGGATTATTTATTTATTGCAATTTTAATAAATTATATTACAAAGAGCTAAATAAAGCACATTCAAGGGGATATTCACAACTGATAAAGCCAACAAAATTTAGACAGTAATAAAAAACCCAAAAATGTGGAAGGAAGGACATATGCAAACATAAAGTATTTCCCTATTGGGCTACACAGCCAAATTCTTTTTCAAATTTTAGGAACTTCATTACCTTCATCCTGTAATACTTTAATTTGTTTGCTTGAACATATGTAATTTAAGGTCTAGATCAAGGTTGTCCAACCTTTTCGATGTTCGGGGCCACCTTTTAGTAATAGAAAGTGTTTGGGGCCGCAGTTCAAATACTGTCATTAAAATCAACCAAAATCGTGGATGATAAAGCACACTACATTTGAATACTTTTTACTGAGACATAAATAATTATTTATACTCATACATATCAATAAGAACATATGTATAAAAAAACTAGTGCGATACTTGGCCTTGGATCTGCATCGACAATGTCTCGATATCTGGTGCAATAGATATACAGTGTGATTGTAAATGACTGAGGCTAATTTGAATTTACCGCCGTGAGTAATTATTGTCATGTTGGTAGCAAATACAGTAAACCTGTCAGTTGTTTATTTCTCATCAGTGGCGTCTCAACTAGGTATAACTGAGATATATATTAATTGTTAATAACGATTTTAATCAATAGTTTTATCTATTAAAACAATAACTTACCTAAACAAGAAATTATGTTTAAAAGATAGTTCTTTTTTTTTGATATAAAGGTAAAGCAAATAGGAAAAATTAAAACGATTAGGAACAGCAGAAATCATAAATACGGCGACCTTGAAATAGGTATTTAAAAAAAGCCTCGCCCCTATATTGATATAGCCACAACCAACATGTGAAATACAATAAAATTTGTGGCGTTAAATTCAAACTGCCCCAATCATTTACAATCACACTGTAGCAGAAATTCTCAATGTGTTCTCCAGATTTTCATCAGGTATTCTATTTCGAGTCTTACTTTTGGTGTGGTTCATTCTTGAAAAGATTTGTTCACATATGTAAGTGCTGTCGAAAAGGGATGCCATGAAGAGGGCGTGATTATGTAACGTGGGAAATTTGTCTCTTGGTAGATAAGATTTATAAAATTCAATCAACGTTACAGTGTCAAATTTGTCCTTTAGTTGCATATCAGATTGCAACTCAACGCATTCCATTTGAAAATTTGGTGGCAATGTATCTATTTCTACCGAAAATGGAGTTGTAAAAATACTAAAATAATGCTTATTTATTCGAAAATCCTGAAATCGTTGTTCAAATTCCCGTATCAAATCGAGGAGTAACACTGAGTATTTCTGTCCACTCAAAGGATTATGTTCGGCCAAAGTATTGAAATGCGAAAAATTGTTTCCATTTATTTGTTCTTGCCATAATTTCAGTTTCATTTGGAACGCATTTAGAATTTGAAACATTGCACTGATAAGTTGATCTTTGCCTTGGAGCATTCATTCATGTGAGCGGTTACATCAACCACCGCCTTGGCTGGGTTGCCACATAGTGCGGAGGCCTACTGTACTGGTTCTGTAACATGGAGTCTTATGGGGAAAAGTCGGAGCGCTTACATAAAATCTGTTATAAAATATTTAAAACAACAGTTAGACTTCTGATTTTTTTTATATGTTTAAAAAACACATAAACATTATATAATTTAATTTTACAGATGGTGTACAATACGTATATTTATCGGAAAAAAATAACAATTGAACTAAAGAGCATTTGAAATTCATTGCATCTTCATTTGCTTGTGGGCCACAATGGTACGCGTGTTGGACAATCCTGGTCTAGATGAAAGATTGTATGTTTCCTATAATATTCAATATTTTTTATAATTACATATTTTAAATAAGAGCTTGATATTCAGTATCTTGGTCAGTTTATAATTTTTTCCAGTTTACAATATGAGCTTTGCTTTGCAAAGTAAACATTGCAATCACCATATCTGAAATTTTATTCTAAATTGTAAAAACAATTTCCAGTCTCCAGTAATAAGTAGGAATCGTTTCTAAAAACAAATAATATTTTGGCATTGTAACCAAAGGCCTGTATGGCACAGACAGAATTTTGTACAAACTTCTGTAGATTCATGTTCTAAAACTTACAGAATTTTGCACAAAGTCGGCGGCACATCGATGCGCAAACGAGCAATTTTTAGCGTTTGTTAACAATCACAGAGGGCAGAGAAGAATATATTTACCACGTATTTACCTCGCCTGCCGACAGTCTACGCACTTTCTCTTATCTCACTCTCGGTTTTTATTAGTGCAGCTTGTTTGCTTTGTCGTGAGTTCATGTAAAATAAATAAATAAAAGCCCTACGAACTTATGCATTAATCTAATATTATCAAATCTTGTTAGAATTCTACTTTATCGACAGTCACATGATTATTTTGACAGTTTCCTCACCGATGTCAACGTAATTCGCACTTATTTGCGCATGCTTGCACACAGAATCTTGTACAAAATTCTGTAGATTCACGGTCTAAAATCAAACGAGCAATTTTTAGCGTTTGTTAACAATCACAGACGGCGAGAAGAATATGTTTACCACGTGTTTAAAGCCCTACGAACGTATGCATTAATCTAATATTATACAATCTTGTTAGAATTCTACTTTATCGACAGTCATATGATTATTTTGACAGTTTCCTCACAGATGTCACCGTAATGTGCACCTGTTTACGCATGCTCACAAACAATTTTGTTCAGAATTTTCTTCAAAGTGTTTTTACAAAATTCGGTGTCGAATAATAAATAAAAATACAGCAAAATTTTGTACAAAATTCTGTAGATTGAAGTTCTAAAACCTACAGAATTTTGCACAAAGTCGGCAGCGCATCGATGCGCAAACGAGCAATTTTTAGCGTTTATTAGCAATCACAGAGGGCAGAGAAGAATATGTTTACCACGTGTTTACCCCGCCTGCCGACACCACACGCACTTTCTCTAACCTCGCTCGCGTTCTTTATTGCTGTAGCTTGTTTGCCTTGTCGTGCGTTCATGTAAAATAAATAAATAAAAGCGCTTCGAACTTATGCATTAACCTAACATTATAAAATCTTGTTAGAATTCTACTTTATCGACAGTCACATGATTATTTTGAGAGTTTCCTCGTCGATGTCAACGTAATTCGCACCTATTTGCTCATGCTCGCACACAATCTTGTACAAAATTCTGTAGATTCACGTTCTAAAATCAATCGAGCAATTTTTAGCGTTTGTTAACAAGCACAGAGGGCAGAGAAGAATATGTTTACCACGTGTTTACTCCGCCTGCCGACGCTTCACGCACTTTCTGTTATTTCGCTCGCGGTCTTTATTGCTGAAGCTTGTTTGCTTTGTCGTGCGTTCATTTAAAATAAATAAATAAAAGCGCTTCGAACTTATGCATTAACCTAACATTATAAAATCTTGTTAGAATTCTACTTTATCGACAGTCACATGATTATTTTGACAGTATTTTGACAGTTTTCCACACAGATGTCAACGTCATTCGCACCTATTGCGCATGCTCACAGTGTAATACGTGTTTTTCAGAATTTTGTACAAGTACAAGTACAAGTTTGAACAACATTTTGTACAAAATTCTGCGCCGTGCCATACAGTTCAAATAAATAGTATTTATTGTTAATGAACGTTTTTAATTTTAATTTTAACTTAAACCTTTACAGCAATTGGAGTACTGCCAAGCTGTGGTACTATCCGTGGTGGACGAAGCAGGCATTCGAACAGTGGTTGATACACTACTGGAAAACACCCGTACAGAAAATGTCAATCAACGAAGAGCAGCTGCAACTCTGCTGTGTGCATTCTGTGCTAACTCTAGGGCCCAATATACAACGCATGTTCCACAGCTCTTCCGTGGGCTCGTACATTTATGCACAGACAGTGACAGAGATGTCTTGCAAATGTCATGGGAAGCTCTGAACGCCGTCACCAAGGTATTCTTGTTGGTATCCATGACGAAAACTTTAATTACCCCTTTTTTATGTAAACAGACTTTGGAGCCGAAACAGCAAGCAACGTATGTATCAGATGTACGCCAAGCTGTCCGGTTTGCCGTGATGGACATGAAAGGCAGTTCAGATTTGCTCCCGGGCTTCTGTCTGCCCAAGGGCATTGCCCCGATTCTTCCAATATTCAGAGAGGCTATCCTCAATGGAGACGGGGACGAGAAAGAAGCTGCTGCTCAAGGTCTCGGCGAGGTTATCAAACTTACCAGCGCACAAGCATTACAACCTAGTGTTGTGACTATCACGGGGCCTCTCATCAGGATCTTGGGTGATCGATTTAGTGCAAATGTTAAGTCTGCAGTTCTTGAAACACTTGCCATATTATTAGCCAAGGTAAGACCTTTTATTGTTGACCTTGAACAAGAAAAGCAAGCAGTGATTTTTGATTTTAGGTAGGAATTATGTTGAAACAGTTCTTACCACAACTTCAAACGACCTTCGTTAAAGCCCTGAATGATACGAATAGGATAGTAAGACTAAAGTCTGCAGCTGCTTTAAGTTTCCTCATTCTAATTCATCAAAGAGCTGATCCGCTCTTTACGGAATTGCACAATACAATTAAGAACACAGATGACTCATCCATAAGGTAAGTTATGTTATAGGTTCCATGTAATCCAGTGGTAAGAGAGCTAAGGCTCATATAGCAAAGTCTTTTAATTTGAACCTTGCGCTGGTTTTTCTGTATAATCTTGGAGTTGATGTGGCATATATTGTAACCATTAACTGTTCGGTTAGTTGCTTTTACTGACCATTGCTTACCAGAAAAAATAACATTTACACATACAAGTAACACAATAGTAAATATCAGGAGGAATTGATGGTTAAGGAAGCTTGTTATAAAATAATTTTTAAAAACAACAATTTTACAATGAATGACTTCAACCAATCCTAGTGGCTGTCAGAATTTACTGATGTTTGTTATTATTTAACACTTTTATTGGATGAATTTTCCAATTTTAATAACATTATCCACTGTTCTAACTAGACCAAATCGAACATCAATAGGGTTTAATATAGAAATACTGCTGTTTGTTGGCCCATTATTATTAGCAATGTAGGATATAATTTTGCCTGTAAGATGGTATCCCAATGTCATTCTTTCTTCCGGCATTTGATGGTTCCAATTTGCTAGTAGAACATTTAGTTTTTCCTTTGCATTACATAGGAGTTGGTAAACAGTAAGGGAAACCTTTTCTATACTACTTAAATACTGCTCGACGTGAGAACTAAAATTCTTTGTACAACTTGCTTTTGAAGAATGGAGATTCTTTACAGCTGTGATCCATGAATACTGCACTATACAACAGCAAACTCTTGAACATCGAGCAGTAGGTTGAGAGTGCTACTGATTCATTGATGGTGGTTTATATTTTTCTTACAGTATACAAGTATACAAAGATGATTTTGGCCAACTCTTGTAATTCTATTATTTGACATTTACCGAAATGTTTTTTTTTTTTTTTTATTTCTTCTACAATTCACAATCTATCCAAGGACAATAAGCGAATGGTATTACAATTAATGATTAACAAGCGTGTGGTTAGTATCTTACATTAAAGATCTAATTAAGAACAATAACCTTATGATTATTAGTGTATATACTCATGCAGCTTAATTTTTATCGATTACCTATATCTAAAGGATCACAACGTTTAAGGCGATGTATTCTTTGACTATTGTCTAACTCTAAGAGGTTAACAGCTAGTGGGTTTGGATGAATTTGTAGGCGGGATAGATATTTGGCACTCGAACACTTAGCTTCTTGTAACGCACGCGGAACACTTAATTCGTTGTGTAGAGTTTCATTGGTCTCGAACCAAGGTGCTTGTGTAATAGTTCTGAGTGTCTTCGATTGGAACCGCTGCAAAATTTCAATGTTTGACGTACTCGCGGAACCCCACAGCTGGATTCCGTTCGTCCACACTGGTTTAAGTATCACTTTGTACACTAATAGTTTATTGGTTAGAGTCAATTGTGAATTTCTCCCTAGTAGCCAGTAGAGTTTGGAGTACTTAAGTCCTAGCTGCTTACGTTTGGTGAAGATGTGATGTCTCCAGTTTAATCGGCGGTCGAGATGCATACCTAGGTATTTGGCTGTATCAGCTTGGGGTAGCGGTTGTCCATTTAGAGTAACATTCGGGCATGTCTGTCTTCGTAGAGTAAAAGTTACTTGCTGTGATTTGGTTTCGTTTGCTTTAATACGCCATTTTGTTAACCATATTTGTAGGTTATTCAGAGCAGTTTGTAGTTTCGCTGTTGCAGATACTGGTTCCCTGCTTGTAGCTAGGATGGCAGTATCATCTGCAAATGTCGTCATGATGGTGTTTACGGTTTCTGGGATGTCAGCGGTGTATATTAGGTACAGCGTTGGCCCGAGGACGCTACCCTGAGGTACCCCTGATTGTATGCAATGTAGGTCTGTTATCTGTTGTTGATATTTAACCATAAAATACCTATTACTTAGGTACGATTGCAATACTTGGTAAAATGGTGCAGGTAATTTGGACTTTAATTTATATAGCAGCCCTTGATGCCAGACCTTATCAAAGGCCTGGCTAACGTCCAAGAAAGTTGCCACGCAGTATTCTCCTCTTTCGAAAGAGTTGTTTATAGTTTCCACAACCCTGTGTATTTGTTCGACAGTGGAGTGTTGTGAGCGAAATCCGAACTGATGTTGGGGTATAATATTAAGTTCTTCGAGTACTATCTGAAGTCTTTTTAGGAATATTTTCTCGAACATCTTGGACAGGATAGGCAGCAGGCTTATTGGTCGGTAAGATTCAACCTCATTTGTTGGCTTTCCAGGTTTTAGTATTAAAATAATTTGACTCACCTTCCATTGCGATGGAAAGTGTCCAGTTCTGAGTATCGCATTATAGATGTATGTTAATACTTCGACTGCCTTCTGTGGTAGTTGTTTAACGACAGCTCCTGTTATAAGATCATAACCGGGTGACTTTTTGGGTTTTAAAGTGTTAATCGCCGCAGTGACTTCCCGCACATTAGTAGGTTGTATTGGAAGTGCCATTTGGATTTACTGAAATGTGAATCCTGACTTGTTATACATTAATGCAAAGAGGATTTAAGGTAGGGTAGTCTGAATAAAAAATATATGCAGGGTATTCTATTTGAAAAACCAAAGTTGGTTATTTATCCCAAAAACTAGTAGAAGTGAAACATTATTATTGCCACTATGTTGTAGATTAAGTGGAACTAAGAAAGTTGTTCCTCTGACTTTTTCTTGTATCTCTAATATTACCGAAGATATAAGCTATAAAAATCCAACCGCCCTGTATATCTTTTACTAGTTCCATTGTCCCTTCTTCTATTCCACGTTTTTCTAGGATTCTCCATATATCTTCCCCTATTTTATCAAAAGCTTTTTCAAGGTCTATAAAACAAATGTAAAGATTGAGGTGGCTCAGTGGCCAGTGAGTCAGGCTTTGGATGTAACAGTCCAAATGCTTCCCGATTCGAATCGCTCCAGGGGTCGGAAATTTTTCTAGTTCCCTGGGTGATCGGTGCTGAGTCCCGGTCTCCATTTGCCATTGGGGATTAAATTAATGGCACTCCTTGCATTATGATTGCACTAGAAGAGTAACAAGACTCTACATGCATACACCTTACATTAGGCAGGTTAAGCACTGTTACGCATCAACACGGGCCCTGTTGTACATAACACAAACTAGCTTAGCCTTGTCTCACGCCAAAGCGATGGGCCGATGGGGTAGAAGCTTTATAATAAAACAAATGTGAATTTCCCTATTTTTGTTTATATTTTTCACTGGCTTATCTTATTGTAAATATTAGGTCTTGAATATTTCTTCCACTTCTAAATCTGCATTGTGTTTCCTCTATTGTCATTTCAATTTTTATCTTATTCTCTTTTCTATTATTCTGACCAATACCTTCTCTGGGACGCTACACAGCGTTATCCTCCTATAATTGCTGCATTCACGTTTATCTTCTTATAAAATGGTAGTACAACTCCTGACTTCCATTCCTGGGGAAACTTTCTTCTCTTTATCACTTCATTCAATATTTTAGTTATCTCTTTTGTTTCTTCTTCTACCATATATTTGATTATTTAAGGGGTAATATTGTCTCTCCCTAGCGCTTTACCTAATTTTATCTTGCTTATGGCATCTGTTACTTTTTCGTCTTTAATGATCTCTATGTCTTGTGTATCATTTATTTCCTCCTCCTCTGTCATCCTTGTATTTGTTTCTGTTAATTCTCTAAAATGTTGTTACCATCTTTCCATTATTTTACCCTCTTCAATGATTATATTTCCGTCTTTATCCTTTATATTTATCATATTTTATTCTTTTTTCTTT
>JABXWE010060585.1:0-12027 GCA_014611495.1 Limonius californicus
ATTTATGTAGAAAATTTTACGTCAAATCGATTACTAGGGAGTTTTTATAAACACTTATGGCAGCACTGACAGGTGGCTGAAACTGACATTTCAAACTTTCAAATTCAAATCGAACTACCAACATCGTAAAAAAACAAACTAAAAACAGTACGATTATAGGCCTCCTTAACGTACTGTTTTTAAGCTAAAACAGTGCGTTTAGAACGGCTTTATAAATCCGAAATAGAAAAAAATATAAACGACATTCACATGACAGGATATTTTACATACATAATTCAATAGAAAGCATCATAAAAATATTTCCAAAATTAATCTTGTTCTTCTTCACTAAAATCAAAACCATTATCACTATCGCTGCTATCATAATGCAAATTTATTATTAAAGGATTAACTCGGGCAACATGCCGAATACAACTTTTCCACAAGTCTTCGTCGTTTTTTAAATCATCCATAATAAGTTTAATTTAATTTTATTTATTTTTGTTTCTGTTAATAGGCCTTGCAATTCTAAATACGACCCTGCGCTAGGTCCAGTAACGAGTTGAAGTATACTCGACTTGCTTAATCCGGTGTTACGAACTAAGCCTGTCCAGGTAAAGTGTGCCAATTGAGAATAAAAACACTATACAGTGTATACTTACTTTGCAAATATTAAGTAACAAAAGCACACGCAGTACAGATAAATATATTGCAGTAAGTACTAAATTTAATATACAAGCAATATACTGGTCTGTGCGTAAATAACTATGAGTTAAAAAAAACTAAATATAATAACTAGTTTATAAAACTACATGTCACAATTAAAAGTAACATAAAGAACAAAACGTAATGGTAAAATAAAAAAATAATGTAAAGAATGAACAACAACAAATAAGTATTAAATGCCTAACCTGTATCATACTATTCTATTTTTAGTAATCACAATTAATATAGCATTATAAAATTCTTCTAAATTGTTTATAGGTTTTGCCTAAAACAAGCCTTGTAAAGTAGCTCCAGGTAAATCAAAAACATATCATCTTTGTGCCGAGGTGATAAAAACAATTTGTCTTCTGAACACAAATGTAATAAATATAAAAAAATGTAATTTAGTAATTAATACAAATTGCAAATATCTCAAAAACGGCTTATTTCTGGTCCTATTTTTTAAGACTTTTCGACTTATATTGAGCCATACTATACGCTCGTAAATGACTTAGACTTTTTTCAACGCCCTGTACAGCTTAATTAATCATATTAAATATTGAAATTCGTCAATAGGTACTATATTTGGGCAATTTTAACTATCAAGAGAAGAATGCCAATAATGCCGAATATTGTACCAATTAAGCAGCGCAGTTCCATATTACCGCTATCGTCAGATCTCACCTGAAAACATAATAGTAAAAGATATATTTATACCAGGCACAGTATAAAATTATAAAGTTGCCTACTGTTGATATTAAATGATTAATCTACAACAGCAAAATCAAATTTAAGGTTTAGGTTATAACATTTAAGACATAGACTAATTCATCTTATCACTAGTTTTATGAATTAAGCTAAATTTTTCTAAAAAGCATCATTTCCATTTCTAGTGTTTTATAGAAATCATAATTATGAGAATCTACTCATTTCCAAGATTCATGTTGGTAATACTTTTTGACATTTATCAAACTGACGTTAACTTTTTAACTCTTATTTAAATAAAATGAAAGGGTACATCAGTGGCGTAGTAAAAATTCTTCAATTTAAGTTATTCTGCTACTACATTGCAGTGTGAAAACAACTTTTACAAATTCCTGCAATCGCTGCTACTGATTTCTTGACAGTTATAACATAACCAACCTTTATATACATATGTATGTAATTTATTTCACTTCATGTATTACCAAATTAACTAAATCAAATATGATCACAGCGTGTTCCATGGCCCACCTCGATCGCAAAGCTACAATGGTTCTGCTGTACATTAGTAATAAAATGAAAAATGCAAATATTTTAATATGGGTCAATGTAGAATGCCCGATATGTTTGTTTTACACAAATATCAGAGTGTAACGATTTGTTTTACAAGCCTAATTAATGAAATTGAAAATATAAGTCCTTTTTGGGGCAATTTATAGTTGAATATTTATTTGGATTTGCCTTGAAAACTTCATATACAATATTTAAATATTTAATTGCAGGGTTGCAGGAAAATAGAAAACTCTGGTTACAATAAAGACAGTAACCAATTTGTTCATTGTTTCTTGCTTTACACCGTTGAAAGTCATGTAAGTTAATAAGTAGACAAAATATTATTAAGGATTAGACGAGCAACCAATAATATTTGTTTTTTTCATTGGGCGAGATGTAGGACGCTATTTTCCAAGCATCTCTAAGCAGTCCAGCCATCATTGGCTTATTGAACACCCTAACTATGAATTTTGTCTATCTGGGGTAGTTCTAACCCGAGTAGTGATTTTTAACGTGTCACACACCGCAGTGACACGGGACCCACAGTTTTACTTCTTATATGACAGAAGGCGCACTTTCAGATTTTTCACCGTCCGAAAAATCGCACCGACCTCAGCCAGGATCATACCCGCGTCCCTTGGATCCACAGGCAAATGCACGAACCAGTAGACCACCGAGTTCATATGCGTAAAAACAAACGTTTGCCGTGAAATGATTGTTAAAGTTTTGAGTTGAGCTTACGTTGTTCAATTACGCATTTTCATAAACACAAAGCAGATATTAATAATAAAGGTTTTATGACACCAACGTAATTAATTGATCGCCAGATTATCCTTTTAAAGTGACGGCATACTTTTTTTGTCCTTATTTTACTTAAGTAAACAAGGAAAAACTGAAAAATTTTAAGAAATGGGCAGTACAACTATTATTTTTAAAATCAGTTCTCTCAAAGCCATAAAAATACAACCGTCTGGACCTTATATATTGACTACTGTACATTGCGATCAAAATATTTTTTTAGTAATATGTACTATCTGTTATATCTGTGGTTATATCTGCCAGAAATAAAAGCATCATTGTTGAGACGGTCAATTTATTGATGTTCAGTTTTCCAGAATAGTTTGTTTTTTTATTAATGTTATGCTGAATTGCAATTCTAGAAGAGTTCATCCTCATGGCACTATAAAAAAATAAATCATTCTCTTACCAAGTAAAAACCTCATAAAAACAGTGATGTCACATGTTTACAGATATAATAAAAAAGATATATAAATATCTGCAACTATGACGTCACTTCACAAGGGTAATCCGACTACCCATGGTTTGTAATTACTGCTACCTGATAATTGCACGCCCTAACGACAACCCAAACTTTGACAGGCATTTCAAGGCACACAGTTGTGTTTACGCGTATGAACTAACAGTACCTTATTTTTGTGCTTTTTAATTCTTTTTCAAACAATAACCTATAATTAAATAAATTTCTATGAATAATGAAGCTAGAACTAACATAAAGTTTAAGTGCTAGGGTAAGTGTCTCTTGCGGTTAAGTATATTTCATGAAACTTTTTCTATTAATGCATTACAAAATAGTATGCGTATGTGCATCAAATCTGAAGTAAATAGTATTACATTTGTAGAAATTACTATAAATATAAAAAATATAATTTGAACTTTAAGGCTCTATAGCTTCTTACGGAAGGACTTTTTCCTTAGATACACCCTGTATCTTCCTTATTTGTTTGCCGATCAATTTGAAATGTTGGCCAATTAAAATGGGTACCCTTTAAATAAGTTATTTTTACAATTTTAAAATATTTTTACTGCAAACCAGTAGCCTACTACAGTCAAAAATAAGTGCGAAAAATTAAAAAATCATAAGCCTAGTTTTATCGTAAAAAGTTATAAAGAAAATTTGTTCAGAATCAAAAACATTCCCCAAAACCAAATTTTCATGTTTATTTTTAATAATTGGTAATTTTACAGAGATAAATGAATTAAAATTCCATTTTTGTCTTAACAAATGCAAATATAGTGTCATGAAAAAAAAGTTTATGATCTGTCAACTAAGTTGATGTATTCTAAATTAAGCATCGAAGTAGAGGCATGTACTGCATGTTGTAATAAAATTATTTAAAAATTTACTTTAAAGGGTAGCATAATTGATCAAAATTTGAAATCGATTGGAAAATAAATAAGGAATGCTTATGTAATTTTTATGAATTTTTCCGTCAGATATCTGTTAGTTGTCACAAATCAACAGACGTCAAGGTTGACACTACTGTTTGTTTGTTTTTATTTATCGTCGGCCTATTTCTGCTACTATGGCTTAAAGAGGGTACTCTTTACTATGGCTAACCACCGACGCCAGGGAGCGATCCTACGACATCTGGAAATTTAGCCTGTTTGAGGGATCTTTTGACGTGCCCAACAACACTTGGACACGGGGCAAATGGCATATTACATAAAAATTATTTCCATATGCTAACCTTTTGATTAAGCATTGAGATGTGTGCAAAATACCTACAGATTGAGTGTTTGATGTACCCATATTGAGTGGAATTGGTGCATCACGTGCCGGTGGAGGTGGATTAAATGAAAAGGGGTTTACTTCATTTCTTCTAGATGGTGGTAAGGTTCTTGCTATTCGACTAGATGGTGGTGGCACTATTCCTATTTTACGAGCAGGAAGTGCAGGCATTCCTTTTGGTTCAGCTAATGGATATGGCAAAAAATCCTTATTTCCCATAGCACCTGTTGGACAAGGCATTCCCATAGGATCACATGTAGGATAAGGAGCATTCTTTGATGCATGTAAAGCTGCCTCATAAGATGGTGGAGCAGAAGAATCAGTTTCTGATGAAACAGTTGGTGCTGATGGTCTTAATGCCTCACCCGATCCATATCCTGAAGTTCCTCCCATTATATTTGCGGAAGCGGATTCATACGTTATTTGAAAAATAGATACATCACCATCAATTGCTAGATAAGTTATGCGGTTGTAATGTATTTTCTGAGGAAATTCGCAGTGGTATTGGTCATCTATTGTTAGCTGTCAATGTGAAAAACTCAGATTCTTTATACACATATTGATATATGAATAATAAGCAGTAAATACCTTGTACTGATTAAAATCACATTCCAGAGTTATTTCAAACTGTTTACCACGCTTAAAGAGTAATTCACGTAGATGTTCTTCGTCCCATACTTCGTTTTCTAATGAGTTTAATGAAATATATCCTTCTAACAAATGTACCGCTACCTGCAGAGCAACATCACGTGGCTGTGTAGTTTTAGGGCCACATTGCAGACTAATATTGAAACTAGAATTTAAAAGTCAAATTATTTGGTTTATTCTATTATACACTATTTATATAATTACTATTCAAAATAGGTACATATTTTCGAAAATGTAAAATTAGAATTCAACGAATAAAATATATTATTATATTATATTATCTCGAAAACAAAAATCGCGAAAAGCAAAAATCTGGAATGGAAAAAATCTCGAAAGTACAAATCTCGAATAGTGATTAGCAGATTATTAGTAGATAAACAACTAATTCGTCGAAGCACTTTACAATTATAAGCCTTCCGTGTTTTCTCTTATTGGATTTAATTATTTAGATGAGACATAGAAAGCCAAAATATATTTATATAAAAAGTAGGTACATAAATCAAAAATTACATAATTCATTCAGCGCCGAGATGTACGTGTCAGGAAGAAAATTTACAGAGATGTTACAGCAAGGCTTCAAACTTGTGTTACAACTTACAAGATATGCTTACGCTAACTGTGTAGATTTCTTAAGGGGAATTGCGCACAACTTAAAACTTAAATGTTTAATTATATTTTTATTTCTAACTATTTTTAGAATATATTTTTGTATTACGCATAGCTGAAAATAAACCTGCTTAAAAAAACAACCTGTTTATGATTCGAGTTTATACGTGTGAAACTACCAATAAACCGCATTAAAATTTTAACATTTCGAGATTTTTGTCAATCGAGATTTTTGCTTTTCGAGATTTTTACTTCCGAGATTTTTACTTTCGAGATTTTTGTCATTCGAGATTTTTGCTCTTCGAGATTTTTGTTTTCGAGTTTTTTGTTTCAAGATTTTTGATTCGAGATTTTCACCGAAAACCAAAATCTTCACAAGTCCGGATAAGTGAGTATCGAAAGTGTGTTAAATAATTGTGGCATGCAAGGAAGTGATGTTTGTTCCTTATGTTGTTGCTACTTGTAAGGTGAGATGTACACTGTAGATGACGCTGTAGATAATACTTTTGCTTTTGATGATGTAGTACTATTAATAATTGTAAAAACTAGATTATTGTGTTTGGGGGCTTCCGAGCTCCCCAAGGGCCCTGAGGAGTGATAGCCTCTGCCAGAATCCCGTTATAAGCTGCTTAATGCATAGCGAGACGGTGACCCGGCATGGTTCTTCGACTTGACCTCGACTTGGTTGACCGAAATAGTTGCCATTGATAACTGCATTGCCCTTTGCAGAGTGGCCTGGGAGAGATTATCTGTCTCTTTCTATCTCTCTCGCGCGCTCTCGTTTCCTTGTGCGGCACGTGCAGCGTCTTGCGGAAGTCGTTGGGTGGTATCATTGGGTACACGTTAAAGGTTAGATATATCAGTCAATCAAATCAAGTCGGCCCTGTCAAGGTCGCGCCACCCCGAGCGAGCTGCCAAAGACGGTGTTGTCGCGGTGCCAAAAGTGAGCTACTAGTTGGGACTGTACGGGGACACCCGACCCCCTGTAAGTAGAAATATAAAAACTGCAATACTGATGTAGTAATGTATTGTAGATTGTGTGTTCCACGCTTTACTGATATGCGCTAAAGTGGGTCTGGACTGTTTGTGTGTTTATTTTATGAGCGCACTGCGTACATGTCTGAAGCTGTAAGATCCCGAATTTTGTCATCACTTTGTTTTGATTAATCAAAGTTTTAATCTTGTTTACATCCACCAGTGGGGCGACTAAAACAGAGAGCAACTCAAGATAAGTTAAAAGTTCTCGAAACACCACCAGGTGTCGTAATAGTCAGAAGCCTAGTTACCGCCTTAATAAATAGTCAAACAAATCTAAGATATTAATACTATACAGTCAAATATCTCTACGTCGAACTCGCAAAAGCTCACAAGAAAAAAGACTTATAGAAAATTCGAGTTCAAGAAAAACATTTTTGTTGAAAATACTAAAAAAACTTTAACTCACTGTATTATACTACGGGTCATTTATAATGAAATAAAAGGTTAAGGTCATAAGAGTCACTGTTTACTATGTGCAGGGAATTTTTCTTTTTAGTATACATTGCCTGTGTATACTTTTAAAAAGAATGCGTAAATTACGACTATTATGTAGGCAACCAACTATACCCACAACTAAAGCATGCTGTGACCAAAACAATTAAATTAATTCAAGGTTAAAAATAAAATTTTTATTTAGTGTCTTCTTGCGTTTTTTATACAACCATGTACAGTAAAGACGAAAAAGTGGAAATTCTAATGTAGTATCAGAATGGCAACAGCTTAAGAACTGTGAGAGACTTATTTTCACTAAAATATCCAGAAAGACCTATTCCTTGTATTCGAACCATACAAACAATTGTTAGAAAATTTAAATCAGAGGGATGCGTAATAAATGCCCATAAAATAAGAACTAAAAGTAACCACATTTTAACCGAAGAAATGAAATTAAATATTTTATGCTACGTTTGAAGAAATCATAATTAATAGTTATAACAAAAAATAATAATTAAAAAAAAATCTGCGATGACCGGGAATCGAACCCGGGTCAACTGCTTGGAAGGCAAGTATGCTGACCATTACACCACCTTGCCGCTGACGTATTTCTGTTGTACGGAGGAAGTTAAAATGTTCACATACCTTACAGAAACGTCACCTTGTCGATTTTTGCATTTATTAAATAAGTTATTGTTTGCGTCTTATATACAAGGTGAAATACTTATTTAATATAAACACTGCATCAACATAACCTTCATACTCGAATAATTCACAACTATAGTGACGTTTGCTTCTGATGTTTAGTTGTCGGTATAGTTGGTTGCCTACACAATAGGCGTAATTGACGCGTTCTTTTTAAAAGTATACATAGGCAATGTATACTAAAAAGAAAAATTGCCTGTATATAAAGGATTTGTACAGTTGTAACTGTCTTCCTTCTCTCAACCTTCCCCTCCACTCTTCTCTGTTGTTCCATTGCCCCTCTTGAAGCCCTCGATTTTCAATTGCTTCGTCTACTTCGTTGCGCCATGATCTCTTTGGCCTTCCTCTTTTTCGTCTTCCCATAGGATTCCATTCTGTCATCTTTTTTATCCATCTATGTTCTTCCACCCTTCTAACGTGTTCGTAGCATAACAACCGTTTTTCTTCTATATATATATATATGTTGCCATCTTTTTCCCTTCCCATTCTTCTCCGTATCTCCTCGTTCGATACTCTTATCCATTCTGGTTAGCCTGCAGCATCTCCTACAAAACTCCATTTCCGTTGCTGCTATCTTTCCCTTGTTTTTCTTGTTGGTAACCCATACTTCTGCCCCGTAGGTCATTATACTCTGTACCATTGTACTGTATATCCGGCATTTGGTGTTCTTTGTTATATCTCTGTCCCACAAGATTGAGTTAAGTTGCCTTATACATGTTCTAGTTAGCTCCAGTCTGCTTTTAATTTCTTCCTCTGTCGTTGCCTCTTTTGTCACTGTAAACCCCAAGTACTTAAATTTGCCTGTTCATTTAATTTCTAAGTTTTCTCTATTTCTAGATCTTTTATATTTTCTTCTATTGTCGCTAGGTATTCTGTTTTCCCAAAGTTAATTTCTAATCCGACTTTTATATATTCTGTTTGAGTTTTCGCACTGTTTACTTCCTATTGGAATAATTACGGTTACAAGTAGTTTCGAATTATGTCATACGCATGTCTAATTGTGGAACCAGAAAGGTTTTCCACTTGCATTTTCAATTCTTTGGATTCTTCCGCATCATTTTCATCACCAGAATTTTCCATTACCCTCGTAAAATTTTCTAAAATATCGGCATCAGATGGATAGTCGTTGTCTCTATCAAGGCAATCGCTTAAAATAATATCGTTTTCACTTAAATAATTCTGTAATCAGGCCTTTAGTTGCATTTCCATTTCAATCAATTCGCCTGCTCGATGTTGCTTTAAGAAATTTTCTCTTAACATGTTCTTCTTTGTCTTTCCCTTCTTGCCATTACAGCGTTGGAACCCCTATCCGTCTTCTGAGTTTGTTCTTGTTTCTTGCCATTTCCTTTACTTCCATTAGTGTCTCCCTTTTTTTGACGCTATTTTAACCATTTTACTTGTTTGCGTCGTGTGTACCAGGGGTTCCAGTTCAAGTTGTTCTCTACTGACCTGATTTCCAAAGCAATCTCTTCTCATTCTTTCTTGTACTTTACGTAAGCACTTCATCACCGCGGCGGTTACTTTTGATTTGTGTTTACCACTACTGTCTAGCTTTCAGACCCATAACTGAATGTTGGTATTTCATTGTGTGACATCAATGTATTGCAAATTTTACAATGGATAAAATTATTACAAAAAAGCGGAGGTAATTGTATTTACAAATTAAAAATTGATATCAGTTCCGGCCAAACCGGAAGTAACAACTAAGGTTACAAAATGCTTAAACTTGTGCATTTAGAAGTTATAGCTTAGTTTAAAATTTTAAAATAATAGGTTCAAAAACAAAAAAATTACATGCTGTTATTGTAATGCCTAAATCTCTAAGCATTAAAACCAATGATTTATTGTTTTATGTGATGTTAGTTATTTACCCATGCACTTCATTTTTAAGATTCAATCTACTGACGCGCCACCTATTTCAAAAATCCCCGAAATTATAATGTATACCCTACCCTTAAATTCTAATGTTATATAAAAGGTATCCTATCTTACCGATATGCACTATTTGGCACTAAGCCCCGAATTCTAATAAGTTTTCCAGGATAAAAATACCCTCTCTCAACAACACCAATATAAGGAATACTCTGTAAATAATATAGTTAGGTATTAATTATTTGTTCAACAGCCATGAAATAACCTTTACCGGATCAAGTAGCACTCGATTACTCATCTTTTCACAACAGCTACTAGCACACGAGTAAACATACTGATAAGGTGATATGTACTTAGCAAGCTGTAATACACCACATTTAACCTCACTTAATATGTTTGTTACTATGTAAACACATGTACACTTATGTTATTACGCATGTACATCGCGTGACTTTTTTGTACAGCTGGGTGTACTAACAAAGATCACGTAACTAAAATCACATGATCGTCGGCGTGGTGGAAGTGGACACATAACCTTAAACATTAAGAAGGGTGTGGCATTTTATCAATTTTGTTTGGCAAAACCATAGAAATGTTATTCCTATGGGCAAAACGCATGGTATCTAACCTTCACGTACTGCGCGCGCGCCATTCTGTAAACCACGTGCTTTTGTTTGTGGGTACAGCAAGCTGGGCGCGTAATGTCACACGCACGTGCCTAATTCTATATAACCAAACGTAATTCAAGAATTCTTTTAAATTACGCTGTGCAGCTTCGTTCTATATGTTTTTCTTAATTTTATTTGTAAAACTATGACAAGAGCAAGCGCAGAATATAAAAAATTAGTTAACAATATTAGTATAAACTTACTTGGTGTAAACCTAAACAACTGTTAACGACCAAATACCTTTGAATTCATTACTGGAATTATACAAAATAAAAATTTATTACACGCCAAAGAACGCAGAAAGTGTTTTCCATGGTTTTTTTGCATTATGCAACAGATTTTGTATGACGTACATAAATATTATTCTCAAGGTGATGTGATGTGATGATGTCAGTGTGTGTTGAATCTCCTATAATTTATAGCAGCGAGATATGGTGGAGTAAATGTGTAACCATCTGTAAATACCGAATTTTATAAATGTAAATAACACTAACCAGAATCAACTTCTTATTCTAAAACAATGCTTTTAAAAAACTTCAAATATCTTTTTACGAAGATTTGTTGTATCATATTTTCGTGCAACAAAATCGTGTCGAAATTGGTTTTGCAAATAAAATACTGTATCGAAATTTTTATCTTAACTTGCAATTCAAATATTACCTATTTATTTTTCAAAAGCAGTTTATCCTTTTCCCTAGTAGCAACTGTTTAGAAAAGCTTTTGCAGCATCAATTTAATAAGTACTCAGTCTATTTGTATATTTCGAAATAAAACTAAAACGTAACAGGAAAATGTTTTAGCATGCCATTTTCAGTGCATAAAAATCAGTAGCATATCTGTGGGGGGAGGGGGGGCGGTAGTTTTCTGGGGCCGAAATAGGTCTACTGCAACGAAACGAAACGTTTTTTTCTGTCAAGATAGCACAAGACGTTGGATGTCATTAGATTCATACATAGATAACCAGAATTTAACTTTACAGGGTCGACCTGAATCAAGGGAAATATAGGAAATTGTTGAGCATTAGTACATGTCAGATTCAAAAGGGTTTTGAATCTTAATAATAAAATAAAACACAACAGTTGAAGGATTACTGGACTTTATTAAGAGCGATCCGACTGTGTTAGAGCGTCGAGCTAATTCACCAGCTGAGTGTTTACAAACGTGTGCCACGTCCCTAAATCATACATACTATAATCTATTGTAGTTTTTGGAAACACGTAAGCTTTTTCCAATTAACATATTGAATTACTACACTAGTTAATTATAACCTAAAGGGGCAAACAGTCCCTTATTCATAAATAACAACAGCTCCAGTAATCCCTCCGTCGGTCGATTGGCTCCATAACAAAAACAGGCGATACATTAGACGAATGCTCACACGGCCAGACTGACATTAAATTCGCTCTCGAATTTGTGTGGTACTCGTCCCAGGATTCAAACTGAAAAGATAATCAAACCAGCAATCTGTTTGAGGACAGCGCCGTGCTGAGACTCAAAGCAAAATATTTAAAGGCTCACAAACTCAATTTATTTAACACTGTTCTTGTGCAAAGTGTTCGGCTTTCAACAGTGATTTTTATTTTTTTTTTT
>JABXWE010060586.1:0-10453 GCA_014611495.1 Limonius californicus
TTATATCAGATTCATAAATGTTCAAATATTGGCTTTGTCTTAAATATACTAATATATAATACAAAAAAACATTTTATTTGCTATATTACGTTTTTCAATTATTACAGATCATTAAACAAATGGATTTACAACTTTGGAATAGAAAATAATTATTTTAAATGATTGTTATTACTTCAGTAGCTTTCTGTATCTGGAATTACATGGTCGTAACCACTTCTTGAGCAGTGAGTGACTTTTCACACTGTTGCACCGCAGGTTTTAGCGCCATTAAAAATTTACAGTCTTAAACCGTAACGATCCATAAAGTCATACATTAGATTTCGTTATCAGTGATTTGGTAATCTAGGCGTGTTACGTTGATTGCAAATAATGAAGCGGGGCCAGGTAATTATGGAGCATTCAAACCACCTGGGACACGCAAGCGCCCTCCTATTTTATCCTCTGGGATTTAAGTTTGGTAAAGTCCAATTTTGTTTTAGGTGGAAGTAGCAAGTTTCGATGACAATCTTGTTATAAAACAACGTTTTTATAATTTGAGTTATGAAAACAAACGGGTAGGTGATATAAGGCATAGGTAATAATAAATTGAACTGTTTACTGATAGGTATTTATGTTTTCTTTTTTATTACACTTCGAGTATGAAAAAGTATTAAGTTTATGACTACTAAAGTATTTTAACGGTATTTAAAATATGCATTTTCTGTTGTTGTCGTAGCCATGCAACGGCCTAGGGTCGCTATGGCTTTGAGGCGCCAACAGCGTGAAGAAGGTAATAGTATAATATTGTGTTTGGTTTGCCTATTTGATTTTTTGTACCCGGCGCAGTATTGCATGAGGCTCCGTTTTGATCAAAAATTTTATTTTTAGGCCGGCTATTTTATTTTTCGCATCAAACCTTACAGCTGTGAACTAGTCTGGGGCATTCAATTAACCAGAGAACTGAAAAAAAAAACAGTTAATCAATTAATAATTAGTTAATTAAGCACTTAACGGGTTTAATAGCTTTTTGAAAACTAATTTATACATGCCCATTAATCAGGAGGTACTGCTAAAGATTTGCCCTGTACAACTAGATGGAATACTATGAAAATTAGACTGGAAACAAGTTGTAATGACGATACTCAGATTGTTACACTTCTGTGATAGATACATACAAAGCATTTATTTTAACGTTACTCTTTACAACAAATTTTGCCTGTTATTATTGTCATTTGCCTAGTTGCATTTAAAAATTATTTTAAGAGCAAGTAGGAACCTGCTAAACTGTGTAGAAGAATACATGAAACTGTGCAAATAATTCTTACTTTTTAATATACTGAATGCTCTATACGCACTTTTTTGGCAACAACTATAAACTGCTTTTAACAGTATGGAATTTTATGATGCATGTCTTGTCTTACAAGGCGCTGATAGCAAAAACATCCAGACTGAGGCTAGAACGTCATTCTCCACAATTAGTGACTCCCAAAAATCACCCTCGGACATATACAGGGTGTTTAAAAAATACATTCGGATAAACACTTATAAATCTCATATTCGAAAATCAACCGTTCTCGAGATATAAAGTTTTTCAAGAAAATAAATATAGCTTGTTATTTCAATAAGTTCCCCACCTATTGAAATGAACGGCCGTGTAAATAAAATATTTTAATTACAGATAATTAAAGTAGATGTTCTACGTGTCCTCCTTCCATTTGTACACATCCTTCGCACGCCCATAAAAATTCGTTCTATTCGTTCTCGCAATTCGTTTAAATTATTCACAAGGCTTGAATAAACTAACGACTTCAAATATTCGCGACTACAAAAGCCGAGCGGATTGAGGTCAGGAGATCTGGGTGGCCACACAACTAAACCCCCTCGCCCTATCCACCAGCCGTTGTAATTTTCGGTAAGAAATTTCTGACCATGATTGGAAAATGTGCAGGAGCCATATCGTGCAACAACCACATATTCATTCTGTGAATGAGGGGGGCATCTTCTAACAATAGTGGCAAGGTATTACGTCATGATAAAGGGTTTTCCATTAAGAGGTCCCATTTTAAATTCCCTGGCATTTTTAAACTGTTGAATGGAGGGCCTTCCTTGAGTGTTTGACAATTGTCAAGTGAAAAGTGTACGATTTGAGAAAATGGAAAGATATACGCTCTAACAACGTACAGAAATAGTGAAAATTCATTATCAATATGGTGCAAATTTCGCCCACACACTTCGCAGCGTTCGTCGTGTTTTCGGTCGGTATGAATCATCTTCTCGCCGTGCCATTGTGAAACTCATCACTAAATTTGAGCAAAAGGGACAAGTTACTGATGTAAAATTGCCAGTTCGTACTCGTATCGCCAGGTCAGCTGAGAACATTGCTGCTGTTGCTGAAAGTGTTGCTGAAAACCCGGGTTTGTCTATCCCAAGACGATCCCAGCAATTGGGGATTTCAAAGCCCAACCTTCATCGCATTTTGCACAAGGATCTTAGCCTGCATGCTTATAAAATGCAGTTGACCCAAGAATTAAAGCCGGCGGGCCATGCACAACGCCGAACGTTCGTTGATTGGGTGTTGCAAATGCAGACAGGTGACAACGATTTTTTCAAAAAAATCATCTTTAGCGATGAAGCCCATTTCCATCTTCAGGGTTTCGTCAATAAACAGAATTTCCGCATCTGGGACGCCGAAAACCCTAAAACAATAGTCCAGAAAAATCTCTATTCCCAACGAGTTTGGTGTTTGGTGCGGTATTTGGTCAGGCGGTCTTATCGGACGGTATTTTTTTGAGAATGCAGAAGATGCTATAGTGACAATCAATGCGGAAAGCCACCGTGGGATGCTAACTGACTTCCTTTGGCCTAGATTGGACGACAAGGACGTAGAAAATCTTTATTTCCAGCAGGATGGTGCTACGAGCCACACAAGCCACGAAACAGTTGCACTACTGAGGGATAAATTTCCCGGGCACCTTATTTCGCGGAACGGAGACATAAACTGGCCATTCAGATCGTAAGATCTCACACCAGCAGACTTTTTTCTTTGGGGCCACCTGAAGGAAAAAGTCTACGCTAATAGCCCACAAACAGTTCAAGCGCTCAAAGAAAATATTTGAGCTGTTATTGGTCAAATAGAGCCACAGTTGTGCGAAAATGTGATGCAAAACTTTCTCAAAAAACTAGCCAGTTGCAGAAGAAGCCGAGGTGACCATTTACCAGATATCATTTGCTACAACTAATACTGGAGTTTGTACTTTGGTTTGAAATAAATATTTTGGCACATTTCATAAAAAAATATTGTTTTTAAATAATTTAAAATGGGACCTCTTAATGGAAAAGCCATTACAATTGGCCAGTTCGGAAGAAAAAAAGGTTCTATCGTATGGTCTCCAAAGACATCAAGTCAAACGTTAATTGAAAATCGTTGTTGATGATTCAATTCAGTAATAGGATGAGGGTTTTCATCTGACCAAACATGGCTGTTGTGGAAATTAAAAATGCCATTTCTTGTGAAACTAGCTTCGTCAGTAAATAAGACTTCACTAACAAAGTTTGCCTTTTCCGCAACTCTTGTCAGTGCCCATCGGCAAAACACCGGATGTGCAGTATAATCAGGCACAATAAGAACCTGCACGCTTTGAATATGGAACGGATACAATTGCTCCTCACGTAACATTCTCCAAATTAGGGAAGTATGTTTATTACGACTTTTTTGTTTGTATTGATGAGATATATAAATAGGTAAAATGTCCGAACGTATTTTTTAAACACTCTCTATAATTCCCCACATAGTTTTAAGAATTTTACGGATATGGGCAACCCTAACAAGGTATAAGTTATACTGTGTAGGGTGTTCCACAATTAAGCAACTAAAATTGAACTGAGCGGTAGAAAATTAAACAATAATTAAAGTTTTCTTAACAAACTTATGGTTTGACCAACTTCGTTAGGAAGTTACAGCCCTCTAAAGGAAATACCACGGAGAAGGTTTTTTTTCTAGATATTTCTAAATCGCACAAGTGTAATAAGTATTAAATAATTTTTTAGTGAGCCATGGAATTAAGCTCTGTTTTCTACTGTCAGTCTGTTGTATTGCAGATGATAAACTGTTGCTCTTTCGTGTCTAAACAAATCTTCTTGAGCCCCTTTTAGGGGGCTATAACTTCTTAACGATGCTGTTTAGATCTTGAATTTATTAAGAATACCCTAATTATTTTTTAATTTTCTATCGCTCAGTATAATTTTGAGACACCCTATATATCGTGTTATTTGAGTCGGGAAGATGAGACAGTTTAATATTATCGATTGAACGAGGTATTTTAAAAGAAGTTTTCGTTAGTAAAAGCCCGAAACGTTTTAATTTAATTAAAATATTGTTTTTTACGATTTTCACGAAAAATGTTTATACTTCTGCTACAATATTACCTGTATTATTATTCTCGTACATCTATTTTAGAGTACAATTTTAAATATTTTATTCTAGAAATTTTTAGTTTATTTTTCAAATAAGTTATTATTGTTATTAACCTTTTGTAAATCAAAGTTTGTAATTTTAATTCTATGTAACATTTTTTATATATGTTCTTTTACGACAAGCCCTTTTCGTATTTTTTTAAGAATCGTGGAGATTCTATTCCACCCAGCTTATTCCAGCTCAGCACATTTCGTGGTATTCACGGGTTTAACATTCCCTATCCTTGAAAAATTCTGAGCCCCAACTACAGATTCTATTTTATTTCTATTCTATAGATCTCCTCGCCAGTTAAATGGTAATATAAAATAATTAGTACCGCACGAAACAATTTTTATGCGAAAAATACACTAACAATTCCGAAGTTATTTGTAATGAAACTAATAACATTATGAAAAAAAATTATCTAATGGAAATTTTTAAATTGTCCACCATTAACCAACTGCCATTGATCAGCACATGTGTAAATACTTTTTATAGCATGCCCAATAATATCCGGGCGAATATTTTCCATTTCTAAACGAATTCAATGCTTTAAGTCGTCTAAATTGTTTCGCCTACTAATGTAAAATCGCAATTTTACATGATCCCATAGCAAGAACTGTACCGCCATTAAGGCAGGTGATCGCTCAGGCCGCTTAAACGGTCCTCGCCATTCTTTCCATGGGCTCATGTGAAATTACGAGTTTACATTAGTAGGCCAAATAATTTAGATGATTTGAAGGGACAGGTAGAAGTCTTATCCATTTACCATTACCTTAATTCTAATTTTGATGTATTACTTATAACTGTGCAATTATGGAAGCGCATGGACACGAATAAATACAATGAAATAATTATTTAAAAATGTAAATTTAAAAATACCTATTTGAAAAATATTTCAATAAAAATGCACAGTATACAAAAATTACAACTTACACATATTTATTACAACTAATCAAAAATGTGTCAAACAGGTTAATTTTATTTTAGGTGTCCTAAAACCATGAAAAACACAGCATAAAAAGTCAATTAGTTCAAATCCTGTATCGGTTGTCAATTTCATAAAAGTGTTTTCTATTTATAACCTTTCTATCACACTTCTTGTTTATATTAAGACCACATTTTTGTTTTGTCTAGGTATCGATTTGAATACCAAATACAGTATGTTCATTAAAAAAAAAACTCGCAGCTAGCCATGGTAAATTTACGTATAGTGTCTTCTTACAGCATGCACTTTATAGGAAGCGAAATAACGAAATTTACTAATTTTTAAATCATTTACACGAAACGCGATTTAATTGGTAATAAAACAAATTTCCGCCTGTATACACTGGTATACACATGTTAGTTGATTTTCTGAACAATACGAACTTTATAATTAAATAATAATTAGATCTTCACGTTTCATTTCCGAAACAGGTCGATTCTGAATTGCTTACCGTTAAAATGTATTCTTATATATAGGTAGTTGTATACGTCAAAGTGTATCACATATCCCACATAAACTCGAAATGTGATTGTTGTTGTTGTCATTTATAAGCGACATTATGACTGTCAATTGTAACATATGGGCTAAGCCATATCTTGATAAAAATTTCAAAGCCTGGTAGAGTTTTTTTTAATGAACATATTGTACATATTAACGTATGGGACATAAGTTTTGAGAAATAGTTTGCCTTGAAATTTCTACTTGATTTTGATGTCTGATCTAGTTACCATGAAACCGGCAAACAAATCTTGTTTTATTTTTATTGATAAGTTTATTCAAGAACTAAGTTCAAAATGTCATTCAAACTTGAAATTTGCAAAAGTATCTATCGCTTTGTTGGACGGTTGCCCAAACGTGAAATTGTTAACTTGTTCATAGATTAAACTGTTAGCCAGGCTACGATTTATAGGACAATAAGAGAATGCAAAGACGGTATACCCTGCACTAATTTTTCGAAAACTGGAAGACCTCATGTTTTGTCACAAAACACGATTAATAGGCTGGTATAATCCGCTCAAGACAAAATTGGAATCTCTAGCCGAAAGCTGGGTCGCCGATTTTACACCTCTGATATTGAAAACTGCCCAAACTAGGTAAAATTCAAAGCAAAAGCGCAATTTTCTGACAAAGTTTTAGTTTGGTACGCGATTTCTGAGGCTGGGATTTCAACACCCTATGTTGGGCGAGTTCGGGGAGAAGCTGTGGATGCTGGGCTTTATAACCAAAGATGTTTACCGAAAATGCTTAATTTTATTAATATCCATCATCAGAACGAGGATATAATATTTTGGCCTGATCTCGCTTCGTGCCATTATGGTTGGTTATAGTTGGAGCAGAATAACGTCAATTATGTACCGAGAGAAGGAAACCCCCCAAATGTCCCTCAAGCTCGGCCGATTGAAGAACGTTGGTCATTATTGTGTCGAAAGGTTTATGAAAACGGTTGGGAGGCACCAAAATGAACAACTGCGGACACGAATTTTTAGAAAAATTCGGGAAGTGGACCCGAACATCGTCCAAAGGAAGATGAGACAAGTCTTAGCCAAGCTGTGTGTCATTGAGGACCATGGTCGCTGTCAGTTTTGTAGATTAGTTTTCATGTTGTCAAAAGATGAAATTAACTATTAATATTTAAGTTTGAATAAAATTTCGTTATTTTGCTGATTAAGTTTGTTGATTGTTTTTCTAAAAACTTGTGTCCCATACGATACGTTTAAATATTAATTTAGAATTGAATGGGTATGATAAAAAGATTATATATTTTGAACAGAAAGACTCGCATGCATTTGTAGTTCTCTGTAAGGACGAAGTGTGTTCAGTCTACATACGAGGTGCACCTTCCGCAATGTATGTAGAGACGAGGAAATTCGCGCATTGTACCACAGCTTCATTTCTGGACTCAAATGTAGTAAACTCGATGGTAAGTAATCACCAACATTGTCTCGGTGTGAAAAAGGCAAACCAAATGTATACTTTAAATATTTAAATATACGATACGGTTGACAGAAATTGCAGGTGTGTTTTGCATGAGAGCATTGTATTATTAAATTCATCATTTTCATTCTATTCAAGTTACTTCCATAATTGCACAGTTCTGGGTAAAAGATTAACTTCATAGCTCGATAATATATTCACAAAACCCGAGTGACAATTTATCTACTACCAGGAGACAATTTAGTTATATCGCGGACTTCCTGGACGTTTCGGAAGACAATTTGATTCATCCGATTAAATCAAAGTTGAAGAAGCTTTGCAAACCCGAACGTAATTCCGATTATTTAAACATAATAAAGTAGCGGCGGTCGAAATGTAGTGTTTGTTAAATAGCTTCAGAATATGCATGTGTTCTCATACATGCTGCTCGCTGATAAATTATTTTGTATTTGTAATAACACGGCCTTTACTTTGATTTTGGTTTCTTTCTTCTCCACTAAAATCATCATTACCTACAAAGGTATAGAAGTAAATAAATTCGAATTGTTATTAATTGCTCAGAACTATGCTTTCGTATTTCATATTCATTTTCAGTATCTTCACGTAATGAAAATAAACACTTTTTCTATTGTTTCTTGGTATATTTGTCCACCTGGGTATAGTTTCCTTCAAGTTATATCATTATTGCCTCATCGAAGCGTGCCTGGTAATCGCTGGCTAACATTTATCGAAGTTGTAAATGCAGGTAAAATAATAGACCCGGATTTGGGAATTTGATTTGAACGTTCAGCATTTTCAAATATCTACTTTAATTAGATATACATATTTATTTACACTTGCTAATAATAATAAAATTATACATAAAATAATAATTACATAAAATATATCATTTTTCTGGCGTATTTGTTTTACACTGATTGGAATTATCTGTCCAACTTTTCTGTGCAATATCTTGAGAGTCGCACCGAGTTTTGCTTGAATAAAATATATTTCTATAATAACTTGACGCTTGTTTATAGATTTGTTTTTAAATCCCATACGTTTAATAATTCCTAGCAATGTACTTTCGGAACATTTTATTGCAGTATAATCTTTATTCAATTTGATTTAACAATTTTATCGTAATCAAACAGTTTTTCCGATACATTTGATATATTTTTCGGCGAATTAAATGTTCGCTATCAGTCCACAGTGTCCACATTTTTCGCATAGAAGTTCCTCGACAACTACTTTGCGCTGTTTACTTCTTAACTTTAAAAATTATATCATTAAGGCAAAGATTTAATCTAATCTCTGAAAAGTAACTTATCACTCATGCAAGCTAATAAAGGACGCTAATTTTAATACATAGTTTACTAAGTTTAACATAAATAAGAATAGTTCCACTAAATATGGTAATCTTACATAATAAATTAAAAACAAAATTTAACTTCTTGCTCGAGTCACAACCCCTAGGTAACCTCAGCATCTTCGCAATATTTAAATGTATCTGAATGCGGCCGGTGCTTTAAGCCGAGTTACAAGTAGCTTGTAAATCCTTGTTCTACAAGTACCTTTTCATAGCGGATAACGGTATAATTTGACTAGGTATAACAATAGCAAGCTACAAATACAGTAACTACAGTGGAAATTCAAAAAGCTACTATTTCGTTATTTGTAATATATTTCGTAATATCTGTATAATCATTTTAAAGTGAACTTCCACAAAGGAAATTATGTTTAAACATTTAACTAAAATTTTCCATACGCTGAGGAATTGAGGTATTATATATGGTTACACCCACCTGACTTAGAAAATTCTCGAAGTAGTGACTGATAATAAAAGCAAGAGACCCTAATAATGAAAGGTATTCTTCAAATTTTACCATTATTTTTAGTGTTACAGTTTGCTGCAGTAGCAAGTTATTCTTTGTTTGAAGTAATGACAATTTGGACTCGAAAGATATTAAGTTAAAGTGTCCATATTGGCTGGTTAAGTTGTTTTTGTTGTTAGATTCTGGAAGCATGTGACAAGGAAAAAATTATCTTACCAAGTAATCCTGTAAAAGCATCTACAGTATTACAATTAATTTTGTGTACCTAATAGGTAACGAAAAGTGGTTAAAATTACTATTTTAATAGCAGTAGAAATAGCTACTTCAATAGGGGCTTCAATGTAGTGTAAGGGTCCGCCCCGGAACGCTTTTATTTTTGAATATTTCTAGCCTTATAGCAATTGAATTTAAATTATTTTAGTTACCTAGTTATTGTATTTGCGTTTCCGTTTATTTGTTGTAGTAAGATTTCGCAATCTTAGGTCAGTTCTTCGCGGTCTCGCGTTTTAGGGTCAGGATGTTAATAAACAGATTTTATATTCACATATCTTAGCTCGGCTATTATTTTGTAGTTTAGTTACGTAATTTTAGGAACTTGCACTATTTAGAATCTCTTGTGATTTATTGTATTGTTGTACGTTCTTGTGAATTAAGCCTGCCGATTTGAAAGATTATGGAGCAGTTCTAATTAGATTTCCCAAAGCTATTAAAGTATTCGCGTTAAATTTCAAGGTTCAGTTGGGGAACATATTTTTCAAGAAGTCGTAAATTTGTTTTGGTCACGTAGTTTCTTCCTACAAGTCGGAACGAACTGTTGAAAGTGAACAATTATTTTGTACTCGTTCATCGAAGCACATCATTTTCAAAATTCAACCTCTGCATTTTAACATTTTTTTGAAATACTGCCCTGCAAGATACATTACAATTAGTATAAAATCACCCCAGCATTATGAAAATAGTGTCAACTGCTGCTCTGCAAGATTTTCCTTTGCGAATTAATCCATTTCCTTTCCCCGCCTTCAGTAGAGCGCTCAAGCTTGAACGGCGCCCCTGTAGGATTTTCCTGCGACGATACATCCTTTCCCTGCCTTCAGTAGAGCGCTCTGGTTTGACTGGCGCCCCTGTAGGATTTTCCTGCCACGTTACATGCTTTCCCCGCCTTCAGTAGAGCGCTCTGGCTTGACCGGCGCCCCTATAGGATTTTCCTGCGCCGTTACATGCTTTCCCCGCCTTCAGTAGAGCGCTCTGGCTTGACCGGCGCCCCTATAGGATTTTCCTGCGACG
>JABXWE010060588.1:0-15141 GCA_014611495.1 Limonius californicus
TCCATAGCTTGTATTTTACTTTCCATTTGCTTCGATAATATCCAGCTTTCGCTTCCGTACATTAGTGTGGGTTTAAAGATGGTTTTGAACACTGTGATCTTTGTTTTCTTGGTTATTTCCTTTTTTTTTTACGAATGCGTTACTTAACGAATAATACAGCTTAGCAGCACTTTCTAATCTATCGTTTATTTCGGCATCAGTTTTTCCATTTTTCTGTATCTTTATTCCCAAGTATTTAAATGTTTGCACTTGTTCCACCTCTTTTCCGTTTATATTTATTGATATGTCCACGTCTTCTTTTCCTATCACCATTATCTTCGTCTTCTCTGTATTTATTTTTAGGTTTCTAGCAAGCAGCACGTTCTTCCATGTGTCTACATTGTATTGCAGGTCCTGTTTATGTTTTGCGTAGATCACTAGGTCGTCTGCAAAAGCACTTTTCTACTAGTTCCATGTTCAGATATCCCACCTTCAGTTTCTTTACTTTTTCTTTTATTTCTTTGATTATGTCGTCCATCACTAAGTTAAACAGGGCTGGGCTAAGGACTCCTCCTTGTCTTAAACCCTTTTCCGTTATAAACACTTCCGATTGTACATTTCCTGTTCTCACATAGTTTCTTGTGTTTCCATAGATACTCTTTATGCAGTTCTGTAATTTTCCATTCACCTTTCTCCTTTTTAAACTACTCCACACTATTTTTCTTGGGACACTGTCGAACGCTTTTTCGAGATCTATGAAGGCTGCGAATATATTGTCATTAGTATACTTCTCTATCAGTTGTTTTATTACGAAAATGTGATCTTGCACTCCTCTATTATTTATTTACGTAATTTATACGCCAAACCAATTTCAAGGCGGTTTTAGCAATAAAATATTGAATCAATGAAAACTTTATAAGTGGTGGGTTTGATGTCGAGCTATTTTTGTGCTTGCGCGTGTCCAAATTTCAAAAGTTGGTGGTATATTATTGGGAAACAGATTATAACGATTTCAAAAATAACTTCTCTTGTCCCAAACATGTTCATTATTCAATAGTGGTGGTGTGGCTGACGTTCGTTGAAAGTCGTTGTACCCAACAGCGTCTCTGTTACAGTGCGTTATTTTAACAGAATGTTTAATATTGTTTAAAAATGACTTGACTAACTTTCTTAAAGGCTACTTAAAATATAAAAAGCTCTTTGCAAGAACGTCTAGTTAAAACTAAATGTCATTAGTAGTGTTTCGTTATATTAGATATTTGTACAGTTAAGGCTCACAAGATCCCTCTCTTTAATAAAGTAATAGAAAAGATAATCATGTAAACATAGAAAGCAAACACGTTCATCTACATCCAAACTAATATAACAACTAGCAAGTCCATTACATCCAAATATAGTTTGGGGCCAATTTATCGAAATAGGACGATTCAGCGCGACCGATCCTGCACAGCCGATTCAGCGTTTCGGCGCGAAGGCGATTATACACAAATAAATTTATATTTATTTATTAATTAAAGTTAATTTTATATAATACAAGATATGTCAGAAGTCATGAAGTGATTAGAGGCAGTTGTTTCAAACGATAAAAGCTTTTTTAGATTATTCTTCTTGTATGATATTATCACACGATTTTGTATAGTTCTTCTACATATTTGTACTGTCAAAAATATTTGCGAAATATGTTAGATTTCTATTCATCATTTATGTCACTAAGGGACTAATGATTAGGTGGATATTATAGATGACCAATATTAGAATATCATAAGAAATTCTTATACAGAAAAGTCTAATTTCAATGTACGTGGAACTTAAATTATCCTCTACTAATCTCTAAAAAAAGAGCCTTATACGCAAATTTAAAAAATATAGATTTTAGCAGTGTGTAATTTAAACTGTAAAAGCAAATTCAGAAAATATGTACACTTTTACGGAAACGTCTTCGGGCCGAAAGGTCGTAGATCGTTAATTTATTACTATGTATTGTTGTACTGTTGTAACGTTTCTCTGCTCGTTCTTTGTCTACTTTCTTCTTACAAGTGTTACCTTTAAATTCTAAAGTAATTTGTGTGTAGACAATTTGTTTAAAATAAGTTTTAACTAGAAGAGAACACTTCATGTTATATAGTTATAGTTATATATAGTTTTTTTTAATAAAAGTAATTTGTACATTTATTTACAAAAATGAATAGCCGGTTGTAATCAATAATATTTTCTTTGTCAATAACGAATATTTATACACATATGAAAAATAGATTAGACGACTCTGCCTCTTCATTTTCATCCGTATCTAAGTGGACGACTGAGTTTAAGCGCTAACGTAAAAACCTTCACAATGAACGTCAAAAGTATACGTTTCAGGCTTCTTCACAGAATGTGTGCTGCGATTGACAACAATTAAGCAAACACGAATTCTAATGCAAATTTTTCAGGAGTGTTTTAACCGTTTCAAGAATAATACTCGCAAGTTATAACATGAAACTCTCCGCCACCAAAGAAATCAGTGGCTGAGGGAGAAGTCATAGCATCGACTGTTTGATTGCTGATAGGACTACGGTCCATAATAAAAATAATCGAGAAAAATGATCTGGTTTAAAAAACAAAGTTAATTTTTGTCCAAATATTGCAGTGCCCATACAAGTGGTGTTTCCATTGCAACACCCCACCAATTGAAATACTATTTCCTACCTCAATTAGTCTGATACATTCTTACGCTGAGAAAATCCTTCGCGTAAAGGACGAAGGACTTAGAGCAGATGAAGGATATTTTGGAGACGCTGGAAAATCGAAGTTTCGTGATGGTATGCTTTGAATCATTATTGGTCCAAGTAAATCATTGTTAAGGGATATTATAATGCAAAATAATGTTAAAACGATATATTCGAATTACTTCATTCTGAAAATATTTCAAGTGACACTCGTACTTACAAACGGTTTGACATTTACCAGCTTGTGTTAAGAGTAGACTCTTATATAAGGCAATCCCTTAAATTAGAAAGTTACTCTGAAGGTTATGGCTATTTTGAAGAAAAGTAAATCATCTTAATGACAAAATTCGCCGTGTGCTTGTGACTTGTATTCGTGCTTTATTTTGATATCTATCTCTGAAATCTGCTTTTACAGAATGGCTTTATCCGAGCACAAAATAGGAAAAAGGGGTTTTGAAGTTTTGTATTCGACTTGCAACATGAACATGTCCTGCGGCAAAAATGTGTCATTCGGGCTACGCCATGTCCTATATTAATGGAAAGGACAAGATAAGGCAAAAAGCGTAGGCTATGTTCAAACCTTCCTTTTGTAAATTATACGTGAAAAGGGTGTGACATGCGAAGTTTTGTAATAAGAGAAAACTTGGCGCTACTTGGCGAATTTTGAAAATCCCTTACTCATTTCCCCATTCTACAACAAGTAATATATTTTAACACAATTATTGGGTAATAACGTCTGGCGAATTATGTGTCTAAATTCGCAGAGAATTTGGAAGGTGGACGGTCGAATTCCAAAAGCTTTAAGTTAATCAAAACTATTTTATTACAGTCATTCTATCAAAACTCACCGAAACTTCAACACACCTGAGTTCCGAGCAACATCGAGTAGTAGGGCAGAAAGAGACGTAGTCTGTTTCAATTAAATTAAAGGTGTATGAAATATTGTATGTTATTCTTTAAAAAACTAAGAAGAACTTGATTACAAAAATATATGTTTTAACCTTACACAAGTAGGATTATGTTTATATAAATAATGGATGCATACCCAAATTAAATGCAACCCAGCTTTCAATCGAAGCAAAAGAATGGTCGGCACTGACTGAGGCAGATTGGTCCAATTTTAGGAAACCATCATAGTGCCCAACTCAGAATGGCTATTACTCCAGAACATGAAGCATATCACAATAAAACAATTATGGTATTCATTTAACCCAAAGAAATTTCAACATCAGCAGACGTTCAGTGTGGGAAGAATTTCAAAAGGAGAAGCGCTTTATTATAAAAGGTTGCTAACACCGCCAAACCCAGCGGTCATTAGGAGTGTACCAAAGATTTTTAATGGTGGCTTACGTCAGCTTATTTAATAGCTAAAAAAGATTTTACCCTACAGAACGGGCATAAAAGTCGAATTTATTCCACAACAAGGCAACATGACATCATCTCACGAGGGTTTAGCCATGAAAGGTCGACATTTTCGTATGTTGTTTCAAGCAGCGGAAAAAGTTCGCTGTTTTTGTAGACCCTAAAATTAGCAGACGAATATCCAGAATTGCATTTTGATTCTACACAATCCCGTCATAGTTGAATTTCGGGGCTTGTATTCAGATCATTACACATTTTTCAAGACCTTTGCATACAGCAATAAGGACGCAGAGTTGTTTAAGAGACAAGGTGCCAACATTAATTTGTTGAATCAACGCCATGGCTATCACCACCAGACTGATTTGAAACTTAATTTCGAAAACAATTGCAAGAGAAAATTTATTTTCCTTACAACCTTCCGAAAATCTGAAAAAACTTCTTGACAAAGTTATAGTTGCTAGGTTTATTAAAGAAAATAATACTTTAGTTTAAGCGAAGGTTGAAAATTATACTTTTAACAAAGAAGGTCCAAGTACAGCATATTTGTTAGGAATTGTTACGAAAGGAAGTGTAGATAACCTAATAGGAACACAAAAATTATCATACACATTTACCATACGTTCATTAATTTAAAGTTTTAGATGGTTACAAAATAAAGATCAATATCAATTAACGATTTTGATGTCTATTTTGTAACCATCTAAAATTTTAAGTTAATATTGGAACCAAGTGGAATGTTGTTAACTTTCAAACAAAATATTTCAATGTAGAATTGTTGTTATTAATTACACTACGTTCTACAGAAAAATAAACATCGCGTTCAATGTGGAACAGTATTTAATTTAGAAATATACATACCTATACACTATAAACTACACAAAAAGCTTTGTGTTGACATTACTAAATAAATAATGATTAGCAAATTACACTCCCCAAATATATACACAAGGAGCGTTGATATGGAAAATAAATAGGTAAGAAAGTAGGAAACAATAAAGAAACTGAATGCTATACATATAAATATAAATTCTACAAATAAAGCTATGACAGTGTAATTACTTTTTAAATTCTACTGATTATTAATATTGTTTTTAGGGGTAACATTTTTAAATCTACGTACAATAATTCTTTAATTTCTAAAAATGTGAATAACATGCTTGGGTATAGTACTTTTTGCCATTGCTAGCTATACTAAAGATGCATATGGATTTAAGACAAAAAAAAGAAAATATTAGGCTCACCAGTTAACTTTTGTTATATTTGTCATTCTGGACAAGTTAAAGTGAAGAGTTACGGTGAACTACCTACATCACTACATAAAACTCAAGTACATCAATAAATATGTCAATTACTCACTTATAGTAATAGTAGTAATAGTAAATGTAGTAAATTCGATCGTTTATGCAAATAATTAGTCAAAACTTGTTCACAGAATAAAATAACATAATCTGATAATCGTACCTAATGGTGTAAATTTTCAGGGTTCTAGGTGAAAATTTCGAAATAACAACATCACGAATCAAAAATCCCGAAAGACCAAAATTCGAAAACAAAAATTTCGAAAGCAAAAAATATCGAATGACCAAAATCTTGAATTAAAAACATTACAATACTCACACTTACGCAAAATAAAATCTTATGTGGTTTTTGTTATTGACTACTTACATAGCGTTTTGGTAAGGATTATCAGAGTACAAACTGTTGTTTTCAATATTTTGGTTATGTATGTGAGCATGAAACATCTTATTAAAATTGTTTAAATACTTCTTATTGGTAATCATACATTCTTGCACAAGAGATAGAAACAAACAATCTTTCTGTATCTTAATGAAATAATATTTAAATTTTGATGATTTATATAACAAACTGAAATGTGACAACAATTAATAGCATGGATTTGTGTAATTGGGAACAAATATTTGTTTCTTCATTAACATTCCAGATTTTTGTCATTCGAGATTTTTGTCATTCGGAATTTTTGGAATTCACAAATCTGTCATTCGGAATTTTTGTTTTCCGAGGTTTTTTATTGGAGATATTTGTTTCGGGATTTTCACCGGACACCAATTTTCACTACACTACAAATCATGATGCAGTAAATGGAAGGTGAACAGCTGCAAAAAATAATTACTGATATACGGGATATTTTGTAGTTTACCGCTAATGTCCATATACAAAATCATATAACTAAAATCACTAGATCAACAAAACAAACTATTTAGAGTAGCGCATTTCGCCGTTTTATTCTTAGACTCTTAGACTAGAAAAAACAGGAAGACGGCGTAATACGGCATATAGATTTTTCAAGTATAGGTAACTCTAAGAACAGGAACGTAGTCGGCCGTGGGCTAGAGGGTAAGAGATAAAGCACTCTAACAAGAAGAAGAAGAAGACCAGGAACATACCTTTACAATCGATTTTTGTTTATTATGTTACAAACCTATGCATGTAATACAAAATTTATTTGATCAAATTGCACAAACGCTTCTACAGTTTCTGGTCAAACTCAGTTGTATTCAACAGCAATAAAAGAAAAGGCGTTCTGGGATTAGCTATCCGATTTGGTGATTCCTCCTTCCGTCTTATAAGTTCGCATCGTACTCAAGCGGATTTAATGTTACAATATATTCAATTATATACCCTATGATTGTCCAGCTTTTGATACCGACTAAAAATGGCGGAATATGCTAGGCTAAAAGTACTAAAAATATGTTATTTAAGTAAATATAATATTATCAATAACCTCTTCATTCTACGCTGACATAAGTATACAACAAATAAATCAAATGCTCAATTTGCCAACGTAATAATATTGAATTTATTAATTAACATTAATTCCAATGAAGTAAGAACCAAAATAATTAATTTATTTTATTTACTGTATCCTACATAAACCCAAAATTGTTTTATAAATCGTTACATATAGATATTTATGTAGATATTTTATTTAAAATCATATTTGAAAACGTTTTTGCATAAATTCGCAGAACACTGGGAAGCAGATTCCCAGTACTTCAAGCTAAACGTAAATTGAAATTAATATTGATTTCACTATTTGCTTCTAGTATAAAATAAATATAGGTCGTTTAAGTAATACTGACATATATTCACTACAATTCGATCACTGCAGTGTATCCACAATAGTACACTGTTGAGCAAATAATCAAAATATAGAACATTTCATTAACATAGTATCTGAATTAAATTACATTATACTATCGGTGTTCTATTAAATAAAATTTGAACACATTATCTATGAGGAATTTGCAAATAATTTCTAAGCTAAATTAGAACTCTGCAGTACTAAAATATATACAAACATTGAAAGTGGAGTTATTTTAATAGGTTTAAAATATGTTTACACTAATGCTTATCAAATTATACAACAGTATTAAGTGTTAGTTTCAAAGGAAAAGGAAATATACTACATCAAAATATGCGGAAATCAACACAGGACGTATGAAATATGTACAGTCCTCCGTGTTTTAGTAAAAAAAAACTTGTTTCTGCTTCTGCAAAGTTGTTAACTTAAGTTAGTACCAAAAAGGTTAATAGGAACAATAGTAAATAATTTACCTAGAATTTTAAACATTTGCTATAATGAAATGATCCTGTTATCAAATGTACTATATATAAATGTAATATTTCATGTAAATTAGCCGTTTAACAATTACAAAATAGAAGTTAACCTCATAAATCTCTACATTAATTTGAAAATTATGATTAATTCGAATTTATAAAAGCTGTAGACATTTTCTAAAGTAAAACCAAACAACGGCCATTCGTGTAGTAGTTCCAGTTGCACCGGCTTTCATAGAATGTTATATCTAGAAAATTAGTAAATTGTTATAAATTTCCGATTGGAGTTACACAATTTTTGCTCTATTGTTTTTTTACAAATGCACAGACAAACCTTGCTTTTCCAATTTACACAATTATATGGAAAAAGAAAAAGACTGATTAATATGATAAATTATTAAATAAGAAACGGTCAACGTTTTTCGCCGTTTATTTTGAAAAATCACCTTCTTTGGATGTAGGTTCCTTCTCTGGTAAGGTGCATGCCAGTAAAAAAATCCTCATGAAACAGGAAAGGTATTAATAACAAATCTCATACTAATTATTTGAAAAGATATCATCAACAGGTGTTTTACCACATTTTGAGTAATGTCATGGGAAACACATCCAAAGCTTTTGCAAAAAGACACAAATGACGACTTCCCAGATGCAGTTCGTACTTCAGAAATACACAAAAACAGAAAACAGTTTTCCGCTATATAAAACTGGAAGAAGAATATGTTTGCTGCAACACTACAGATAATTATAAGTGCGCATGGAAAGCATCTTTCTACACATTTTAAAAAATACTTCTATAAAAAGATCTGGTTATTAAAGAATGTCACTCGACAACTTAAGCGTCGTGAATTAATTATTTTTAATTTAAAATTGTCATAAATAGATGTTTATGACGATGTAATTAATTTCGTGTTGGGTTATATACAGCCAAGCTTTCCTAAAGCACGTCCAGGAAATAGAAAGACAAAATAATCATAATTGGTTTTTGTAAACTAAATACATTAACAATCCGCCTTTTACATCAATTAACACTTGCTCATAAGATGGGATCAAAAAGTTTTCAAATTAATGTTTGCATGTCTACAATTGAATAATAAACAAATGTCAGTTTAAACAACTGTCAAATTAAAATAATTTATTCATCTATCAAAATCTGTTTAATTTGGTTGTTGTAATTTGTTTGCTGTTTATTGTTGTTGGCTAAAAAACTATATATTTAAATTTTGTTTAAAATTGGTTATTACTTTATAGCAAAAAATCGTTCATGGTTGAGTGTTATTTTCTGACTGCTCAAAAAATTAATGGTGAGAGGACCTACTCCATTCGAGGTCGATCTGCAGAATTTCAAGGACGACTTCCAGAAGTTGTGTTTCAATACCTAGAATTTTATAAGCAACTAACCAACTGGGTAAAGTTGTTGGTGGGCTAAGGTTAAGGTGAAACCGATCAGGAAAGAAGCAACTGGTGGGCCCAAAAAACGAACCGATGAGATTGTTGAAAAGGTAAGACAAATAATCACCAATGTCACCTCAACTCACCTCCGTGTCCTATCACAACAAGCTGACCTTTTATATGCAACTTGCACAACCATCTTAGAAGAAAATTTGCATATGTTTCCATACGGAATGACTGTCGTGTTCGAACTGCTTCCACAAGATTTTGCACAAAGACGACAATACTGCCACTGGTTTAGAAACAATATCGATGAGTTATTAAACAAAACTTTCGTTACGGACGAGGCATGGTTCCACCAATCTGGATACGTCAATTCCCAAAATAAGAGAATTTAGAGGATGGAGAATCCCCATATTTCCACTGAAAAGTGCGAGTTTGAATTGGCCGTAGTAGTAAAGTCTGACAGGAGAAATTTTTGTAATGGTACGCTGACAGCAGCCATGCGGTATGGTTATTACCAACACGGCGGTGCAACGGCCCATGAAGCGCAAGATACTTTAAATCTCCTTTGTGACATTTTCGAAGATCGAGTAATTAGCAGAAATACTCTTAACATATGGTGAGTCCAAAATCATGCGAAATACACTTTTAGATTTTTTTGTATGGCCCTACCTGAAAAATTCATTTATTGAAGCTACTGTTCACGATTTGGGTGCACATACCCAAAGAATTACAGAAAAATGTGAAGAAATAAACTCCTACAGATTTTAGAAAATGTTGTCAGGTGTGTAAGGCGAAGGGTAAGAAATTGTCCTCGGGAAGCTGGAGACGCATTTCCCACAAAGCCTCAAATACTCTAAATACTCTTAAAATACTTAAATAAATATTTTTACGGTTAACTTTTTAAAATGCGCTTTATTGTGACGAGATACGATTTGATGTTAAATTCACTTTGCTTATATTTACATTTGAAAAAATAAACACAAGGTACGGCCGGTACGTAACATGACAGCTACGACATGCCTTCTAGTACTCACAGCCAACCTTAATTTGAAAACTTTTTGATCGCTCGTTATTAGTAATACCACATATTTTTGTTTTAAGATGTTGTCTACATAAACGTTTATCTTCTTACTCTCTAGACTCGTTTTATATATACCGCAGATTGCGACTTGTAGACTATAAAAACAGTCCAATTAAGATTGTTTACGTTTAGATTACCATTACTGCGCACTTTCTGTAAATTACTAATATTAATCAGAGTTTACTTTTACATTTACAAGCTTGTGTCTTTGTGTATGTCATATTGAATTGTCTTGTATCTGTAAAACAAGGTATGCAGGATCTGAAATGCATCACAAAAAATCATTCAAGTAATTTCTGGACACATTTCCAGGATTACTTCTGTCGACCTTAACAAACGCTAAATAATTTGTCCTGAAGTGTTCCCCAGTTACAAGTACTGTAAGAGACCATCAACAAATTTCTCATTAAAGTTGAGGAGTGGAGCAACATCGTAAAACTTTCATATATCTAGAAAGAGTTGTATAAAGTTTGGAAATAAGTATCTAAAGTTTTCAATTAGTTTACCAATCGATCACAAATATATGTACATATTAATGAAATAGTATAAAAAGTATTTCCTACAGTTCCCAAGAAAATAAATTGAATTTCGAACATTTCTATCGCTGTTTCCAAGTAATTCGTAATTCACTAATAACGGAATAAAAGTCAAACTTTATAAACGTACCCAAACGAACTAGAATTTTTGTATGTCATTTTTGCCTTAACTCAAAATTCGACATTAATTGCCGCAAATAACGCATTTTACAAAATAAAAGGCTTGTCGGCATGTTTGCCGTATTATGAGGTTTTGTTTGTTAATTCAGTTCGTAATCGATCACCGTACCGTACCGTAGTTGTCAGATATTGTTTAAATAAAATACCTTTTAAAAGAATCCTGCGTGCATTATTACTGCTACTACGGGTAGTGTTACATTAATGTGGATTTTAAAACGCGTACAATGAGTTTTCAGAACTCTATAAACCCTATTTAAGAATAAAAGCAAAACGTTCACAAGATAATGTTGTTTTCTTAAGGTGGTCAGCAAGGACTGAATAAATTTACTTACTGAATAAAGCAATTTATTTGGTAGATTACTACTATTTCTGTATTATAAATGTGCCTACAGAACAAATTTTATTTCGTCGAAATACATGGAAATAAATTTTATTCCGAAAATAGATACAGGGTTGGTCAAAAGTACGGAATAATAATAATTTACTGTGGCAAGTACGATTTTGACAACATTTTCTGATAATGACGGATTCCATGAAGGTATTGGCAGTTAAAAGGGACTTCCAGTTTAGCCGGAAATGATATCAACTTTTTATTGTAAATAGAATACCCTGACGTTTTAAAATATATCGATAGAATACTATTTGTGAGTTTAGTGATATAAGTTTCGGTGCTTTTATTTTTCATAATTCTAAAGATATTGAACAAAAGGCTCAACAATGATGCTTCGTAATTTGTTTTATTACCTACAGTCCTCGGCTAACGAGAGTGCATGAGGGGCTGGTGTAAAAGGATTTCACAAGGAAACGTAATAGTAGGCAGTCTACTACCGCTTTGAAGTATTTACTACATTCTGGTTCATTCCTTAGCTTCGATATGCAGCTTATATTAGTTTTATGCAGACTTGTAACGCAGGGACTCCTATCAACCATCCGAATTTTCTCGTTAAGACGTCGTTAACTACATTCGTCGATCATGCACGCTCGTTAGTCGACGACTATAGAATAACATGACAAGAAAACGATAAAAAACAAACTATAAAACACAAATAACAACACTTGAGAACTTGTTTAAAATGAGTATTATTTACTACTTTGCAATAACCAAGCCTTATGTACAAATCCTTCAGTTTGCAAGATAATTTTACACACAAAGAAGCAATCGCAAAGAAATTTCACTTCACACTTCACTAATTCATCAATAAACACTTTGGTGCTCTACAGGATTTCTTACATTTCGAACATTTAGAGTGTAATGGGAAGGTGTTCTGTCCTCGTGAAACCAAATATTATTAGGTAATTCGTCTTCTTCAAGAGTAGGAACAACACAACACATACCAAGCAAATTTGAGAACCCTTCTTCCCTTCTTCAAGAGCGGGAACAATTTGATTTTCTGAAAGTTCTAAATACTGTTGACCTGTTAATGGAACATTAAAACAACACAACACAAACCAGCAAAATTTGTCAAATTTACTAAGCTCCTTATGCTGCACTCATTCTTTTGTTTTCATACGCCGCTAGATCGCAATCACGAAACATTATTGTTCAATATCTCTAAATTTATTAAAAATAGAGGAATCAAACTTTATATCAGAGAAATCACAAAAAAAAATCCTATCGATATATTTTAAAATAAAAAAGTTATTATAATTTCCGGTGAACCCAGAAGTCCCTATAAACTGCCAATACCTGCATTGTATCCGCCATACATACAAACCTTCATGTAGGATATTTTGGCGATCGCCGTAATAAAGATATTTGCATCGTTTCGTACTTTTGCCCAACCCTTTGTATATTACGATAAAAAATGTATTTATGTAATTAATATTACATTTCCAAAACGATTTAGATAAATTTTACTTACTGTCATACCGATTTATGTTTCCTTTTGCAATTTTTTAAGGGCAGCAATTTATAGTCGCACGCGGGCGGCAGATTAACTGACGGCGGCCCCGGACATAAATAATACAATATTTTTACTTGTCCTATAATTGGATACCATTTTTTATGCTACAGTTTTAAATCGAAATTGGGTACTAATTTTCTACAATACCATGTATACCGAAAAGTATTAGACATAATCTATTACAAAATGTTAATGCGATCCATCTAATCAAGCATTTCTACAACTATAAAACTGAAATTTGAAACTAGATATTAAATAACAACTAAATTATCCTGTGGGCATCGCACCACGCTTTGTCTGGTAATGTGTTAAAAAAAAGCAGTAAAGTACAAATAAACCAAAAAAAAGAAAGTTGCGTTGTTTTCATTAAAACACCTTGTAAATGTTTGTAATTATTGCAATATTCTGAAGTTCCTCTTCTTTTTATATAGCTGCATTTGCATGCCTGTTCATTCAATTTTACACTTTAAAGGAACATTTTATGTATTGCTATGTTTTTATATTCCTAAGTGTTATTTTTTTAACTATAGTTTCAATATTCAGAGAGTAGAAAGTTCACTTTAAGTAATGAAATATTCACGAAAGTGATTTTAAGAGAACTTCCAAAACCGAAAAATAGCTTTCATAAAAATTTTTATTTCGCGGGGATCAGAAGTGGATTTGAAAGTATAAATTGTACGTGAGGGTGGTTTTATAAGAATTGTATCCAAAACGATACGAAAAATTACATGAATGTAAGAAAGCACTTCTTAGGTGAATGGTGGTTTGGTGTATTTTAAGGGATAAAATACACATGCTGGTAGCTTTAACATAACTTTCCTGAGAAGCGTGCGAAAAATATCATTACTACTAGCGGTGGTGTTCCAATCGCCAAGTAAGTTTTACAGCACCTATGTCCGAGTCCGATAAAGCCCGTAAAACATTACGCAAGACTCGAAAAGAACAAATATTATACATAGGTACATATTTACTTTTATGTTTATAAATACACGTATAGTTGGAATAACACATACGTTTTGTATGTTATGTTATGCCAACTATATATCCACTATTTACGGGTGAATATGTAAAATAACTTTATGAATAGAACAAAATCACGCGTATGGTTTGGACACAAAGGATATTATTAACAATTGCGCTGAAAGAAAACGAGAAATTTCATATAGGTTAATTTTTATTTGTAGATATAAATCTGGCGTCTGGGTCTGGCGAGTTTTACACCGTGAAGGGGCACCTATTCCAATTTTTCCATGGTGACAAACGATCTGACCTAATTGGATACATTATCAATCCACGCTTAGGTATGTTGTGTGAAGTCGCCGATGCAATCGGTACTAGTCTGCTACAAATAAGTAAAAACGAATTAGCATCTTGTGTGATTAACACCCTCAGGTCCTGCTTCTGTCAACACGAGACCTGGACTATAGAAAATTTGATACACGTGGAGGGGATGCGGAATTATAGTATCTAAATGCTCATGTTTGTAACAAGTTGTTCAATGTTTAAGATATCATTTATGGCAGTGTATTCCCATTGTTTGGCAATTTGATATTTTGAGGTGCATATTACTATATATTTGCTACTGCATTAGAGTTATGCATATACAGATTGATTTTTTAGTAGAGAGTATGTTTAGTTAGAATGATACTGATTGGGTGTAGATGTGATTGTTTAGTGTTGATGGAATACCTGCGATTACGTTGTCGGTGCAATCAGCATTTTTTTTTGTATGGTACTCAATATATCCCGTTTTTTGATAAAGTATGTCCTGCATATAAAAAAAGAAAAAAAAAAGTAAAAACCGACGGACGCGGAAGATTTTTCGTGCACAGCTGTGAGGAGGATATTTTAAATCAGCGGGTTAAAATTAGAGCCATAATTTCCTGGAAAATTATTTTAGGTGTTCTAAAAGACCGGAAACTCGTCGGCTAAAGGGTATTTTCTATGGACTAACGTTTTTCCTCCGTATCTGAGAAACTCCTTTCTTGCGTTCCCCTCCGCGAAAATTAAATCGTTGAAGGCATTCGTACAGTTTTAGTGTAGGACAGCTGAAAGGTCTAGTTAAAGTTAAATGACATACGGACAAAAACTTATAGCAATCATATTTTCAAGGACGTTCAAAGAATTTTCTCTGGTCTGTCAGACCAATAAGCAAGTTAAGATGTACGCCAAGTTAACAGCAACAACCCTGAGCCGTGTTTACGTACCTATAACTTTCTTTGAAAAACTGTGTGCGAACTCTGCTTCATCACACTAGTCCAACAGTGTTTACTTTATAATACGTCGCATCATTAATTTTTCTATTTCGGTTTTATAAAGCCGTTCTAAGCGCACTGTTTTAGCTTAAAAACAGTACGTTAAGGAGGCCTATAATCGTACTGTTTTTAGTTTGTTTTTTTACGATGTTGGTAGTTCGATTT
>JABXWE010060590.1:0-10505 GCA_014611495.1 Limonius californicus
AATACTTGTTCATTTTCACATTTTGTTGGGCCAAAATTTTTAACTACCTGAACTGTCACACAGTTTGACATACAGGTAAATGTCATTCAAAGCTCATTACAGCTGACTGCAGACGGAATAGCTTTTTTTCTAGGCTTGCTGCAATTGACTTTTTAAAAAATCACTTTGTATACAAACACATACATTGTGTTAACATTTTTTGATGAACTCATATTTTATAATGTAAAGCCGCTAGGAATTTTTCCAAATTACAAATTTATTATTTAATAGCTCCTGCTCATAAGAAACATCATGTGAAAATTGTTTAATTAAAATATATACAAACTATTGAATAGTTTTTAAAATATTTGCTAAAAACGGTTTACAAAATTATTTCTTAGTTATTTAATAAATATGCCACTGAGACCTTCAAGGGAAACTTTTGAAAATTTCCATTTTAATGTCTTAGTACTCAAAAACAGGCACTTAAATTCCCAACTTAAGGATATTTCGTAACAATTAGCGTCAAAGTAGCAGCAGGATCAACAATTTTGAAAATAGGCCTGAATTTAATATTTTCCAAAATTACTTTTTTTTAATATACAGAATATTGTACGTATTATGGTTGTCCTTAGTTAGCATCTTACCTATCATGAAACTGTTTGCTCCAGCTTCAACCGCATTTGAATACACTTTGTTTGCTTTAGTGCAGTGGTTCCCAAAATTTCTTCAAGCGCGAGCCCTTCTAGCCAAATATTTTTTCGTGACCCTCCTCTTGTAGCACTCAACTTGATTGATGATCAGCGGTTAAACGGCCAACTGACGCCGTCTATTACCAAGTAGCGCAATTTATTTATTTATCTCCGTGATTCCGGAAATTTCCACCATATTCGAGAGGGTGCTAGATACCACTGGAATATACTGGAAAATCCATTTTGCTTTATATAAGCAGCAGATCGTGATGAGATTAGCCATAATTTGAACATTTTTTGCTGTACTGCTGACTGTGTGTTGAGTGCAATAAATCGATAAGAAATATTTAACGTTAAGTACGAGATATACTCGTTTGCTTAAAGATGGACAAATTTTTAAAACGGTCATTAGAATCTTCCGTGTGACCATAATACAAAAAGAAAGAGATTGTACAGCGATGAATATCTCAAATATGGTTTTACCATTATTTCCCAGACATACCAGTGTGTACAGTGTCGAGAAGTGTTGTTAAAAGAAAGTATGAAGCCATCAAAGCTATTTTTTGATAGAAAGCCAAACTCTCTCCACAACGAGCGAGCCACTTTTTACATCAGCAACCACTACTAATGAAACTACTACTACTGCTATCAAATTAGCGAGTTGGATTTCGCATTGCAAAAACCAGTAAACCACGTACAATTGCTGAAGGTATGATTTCACCAGTAGCTGTTGAAATGGTGTAAATATTGGTTGGTAAAAAAGAGGCTGATAAGTTGAAATTCCTTTCCCTAATAATACTATCGAAGGAAGAATAAGTGACATGGCAGAAAATATTCGAACAATAGTTGTTGAAAATATTAAGAAATGCACGTACTTCTCATTACAGATGGACGAATCTTCGGATATCTCTAACTCTGTCCAAATTATAGCATTTGTAAGATACGATAGTGGACATGGACATGGAAAGTACTAATAAGTACGAGATTGACTGGGAAAAATGCGTTGCTATATTCACCGATGGCGTCAAGACTATGATAAGACATCGCTCTGGATTTACTGTTACATTAAAATAGATAATGCCACATGGTTACATTGCTTTTTAAAATCTTAACTTCTTCAATGGATAGTATTTTTGAAAAATGTCATTAAATTCATCAAGGGAAAAACATTGCAGACATGTATTTTTCGGAAAAAACATGTGTTCTCTCTACGCAAATCTTCTTTACCACACTGAAGTAAGATGACTTTCGAGGGGTAACGTCTTGAAAAGAATTTTCTAGTTAACAGCCGACCTTTTGATGTACCTTCACGATTAGAAAAACGGAATTCATTCCAGGGCGTTCAAGAACTCATGGAAGACTTAGTTAAGGATGATAGTATAATAAATCCTGAGCACGTGTTCGCAAATATGCAATTGACTATTTCCCCAAAGAAATTAAAAACAGTTATGACAATCACAGATGGATACAGAATCCGTTTTTAGACTATCCCGCCGAACAAGCTGAAGTTTCAGAAAACATGGAAAAAAGACGTTCTTAAATATCATGTGATGGAATGTTGAAACTAGACTTCTTTTCCCAGAGCGAAGATCAATGTTGGACCAAAAGAATGCAAGAATACTCCAAGCTTGCGACAAAGCTATAAATTGTTTGGTGCCATTTGCTACATTATATTTGTGCGAATTAAGTTTCTCGTTTATGACTGCCATCAAAACAAAAGTAAGAAATCGCTTCGAACTTGAAAATGATATTATTGTATATGTATCGACACAAAACCCATATTTTAAAAGCTAGTTTCTGAAAAAGAGACACGTATCTCGCATTAATGTTCTTACTTTGCAACTTGTTTTTAAGTTTACAGTTATTTATGTTTAGGCTCTTGTGTTTATTGAAAATTTTAATATTTAATGTTTCATTTATTTTTGTTTACTTTGTGAATGACAGAAATGAATGTCTTGAAAAGGCATTTCTTTTATTTTGGAAATCCTCTCGCGACCCCTCAAGGGATCGCGACCCACCTTTAGGGAACCACTGCTTTAGTGGATAGAGTTACTACTCTTGTTATTTTCTACCTTCAAGAAGTTGTATTTGAATATGTTATAAAATCTGTTATTTTAACAATAGCGCCCATTTAGATGTTTTGATAATTTATAATTAATAGGTTCATCTAGGACCTTCATACTAATGCGTATACTGTTGTATTTAATTACACAGAGGTTGTGTAACAGTGATATCAAACGATTCCGAGTCCACAATCAGAATCACTTCTCTAACCACGGAAATGGGTACTGGAACGTCGTTCGAAATCGCTTATGGATTTTAGAATCGGATCCATTTCTAGAAGCATCTTCTTCTTCTAGAAACGAGAACCGGAATCCACTTTTAGAGCCGAGAATTGGATTTTGATTCTAGAATGAAAAATTTGCTTCCGATTCTCGTAGAACGGATAATCGGATGAAATCTAAAACGAGGAATAGTTTGACGATTCCAGAATTGAGAATTGGTTACTGATTTTGTAATCAAGATATGAGTATCTCTTCTGCACTCTAAATATACGTGAACTAACTTTTAACTCATAAAATGATTTAATACAAGTTTGGCAAAGAAATAAATATCTATTCTGTAGATTTCTCAGATTTTCTTAACATTAGAAAATTTTAACAGAATCCCTGGAGTTATTTACAATATATTAAATACATGAAATAGTCTGCAAGTTAATTATAAATCATAATTCAATTTAAATTAATTTTAAAGTACTGGTTCTGTTAAAATTATTTTATATGCGGCAATTAGCAGGCTTTAAAATGTTTTCCAAGAAAAAACTGTATTTAATTAAGAATCTTCACAAAATATTGTTAAGCATTTTGCAAACATGTATAAGGCCATCTCACAAGAAACAACATTAGTGATTTGTTTATTTATGCTATGCCTAGCACACATGCAATCAAAGTTTCACTCTATTTGTGCTAATCAGAAAATTCCTTTTGTGAATTTACTCTAGACAAGACTTATCTGTCTTACTTGGTATACCATAATGCACCTTCCGGCTGTCTAACAGAATACAAGTAGATTAATTTTATGGTTTGTTCATTTATCAGTTATCACCCTTGTTGTTACCAAGGAAGTAACTTGCAGAACATAAAACCAATCTAATTTAAGTAATTCGACCTTCTTTGTAACTAATTTTTCTATGTGATGAAGATTTTAAATATGTTATCGAGGACAGTCTCTTTGCCACGCTTAAAATTAATTGTTCGGCGAACATGCGGCGTGTCATTTTTTCTCAAACGTTTTGCCGCTAAAATGTATGTTTTAGCTGGTTAGCCGCTTAACTGCGCCATTCGAACAATCGGAATACTGAATACTTCAGTACTTACTCGGTTAAACTAATTAAGTATTCTATATGAGAATACAGAATAGATTTTCAATACTGCTTTTCTATTCGCCCAATGTCAATTAGCTACAAATCTAGAATACGCCATACAATAATCAATTTTCTATTTCTGTTTCCAGACGTACACTTACTTCTAAGAATAGGAATTCAATTCCCATGGAACAGATACTTTTTGGAACTGAGAGTCATTTCTTAAATATTTCAAATTTTCCGCAACACCGCTGTTTACTGTATAGAGTAATCCAGCTAAAATACTACACGCATTATTAACAATTCCATAGAATTATGTAATGTGTAAAAACAGTAATTTTAGGTTCAATTTCTGTTTTATTTGTGAAAAAGCATTAATAAATTGATCTGATAGGTTTGCATATCTTGAGGTCCCAGAACATAAAAATATAGAAAAATTAGTTAGAAAACAGTTCAGACGTTTTTGGAGAACAGCATTAAAGATTGAAGGTGCCATTTACATACAATTTTACATTTACGCCAAATGTAAGTATTGATTTTTTTCATTTAATTGTTTGACTATTAGGTTAGATTGTAATGTCATTATATGTTCGTCTAATATCTTTCACAAATTAACATTCCCAACAAAACAAAAACCAGACCGCCGAACTTAAATTTAAGCTTGACAAAGCTCACCACAAACTTGCACGGGATTTAATTTGGTCACAGTTTTCAAAGCAAATTGAAAAAGTTTAGTACGCGACTTGTCGTGGTCGCGAAGAAGCAGCAGAATTTTTAACTTCAGCCTCTCGCCTTGTCGTTTTTGTTTTTAATATACATGCGCGATTAAATTTGAAATTTTTTGCAATTATGGAAGCATGTTGATTCCTCCTCCGATCCTCGCCTAGCCGAGAAGGTATGCGAGAATATTCAGCTGCCGTGCGCAGTCGGAATACCCGTCTTAAAATTTTATGTACCAAAATAATCACCTTGCAGTGCGTTCACCGCTAAGGGTAATTAATCTCTCCAGAATATGTGCTGGGATATCGTCAGTGTGCCAACCCCTTTTCATTTGAAACTTTTTAATGAATGTTAATAATTTATATACAGGATGGTTCTTGACAATTGTTTCGAGTAGAATGCCAAAGCATTTATTATATATTTGAAGAAATCCCCTTAGATGAAAGAAAAAATATTATTACTACAGCAGAGCAAATACGGTGCGGCCATAAAATGTCCTCCACCCCTACTAACTTTTGAACGACTTGATATTTCTTCACAATTTGATTGAACTCGCTGACATGGACACGTGCTGGATGTCGATTCGTGCTTCGACTTTGGACGCCCCTGGCGGCCGAACGGTACGAGCTCCGGGAAAGTTCCATAAGGAAAAATTGTTGTCCTCGACGAGGTATAGGGACCGCAAATATCAAAATTTTCCGGGCGCCTTCTTTTATCCATAAACTTGTTATTTTCAATCATCTCTCATTTTTTTCTAGATGAATATTTTTTTATGAAACTCAAGATCAAACGCAAATTTAAAATACCCTTCAGGTGAGGTGTCACTCGACCCCCATTGCTATTTAAAACAATAGTTCAAGATGGCGCCTAGCCGCCATTTTAAAAGTTCTAAATTTAAATATGGGCTAGAAAGTAGTATTTAGCATCCCATTAAAGCAAACAAAATTTTGTGAAGTAATATCGAGTCGTTCAAAAGTTAGTAGAGGGGAGGACATTTCACGACCGCACTGTATATATTTATTAAGAAGCTGAAACGAATATTATTAATAATTTTAACAAATTTTATTAGCTTTCCATTGCTTTATAAGCATTTAGACGTGATAAGATGTTATGATTTAGCAAAAAAATTACATTTTCAGATATCTTTTCCTGAAGGTGTTTTAAAGTTGGTGGAATTTCCTGAAATGTATTTTATTTGAATCTTTTCGCCGCGCCGCGAGACTATACAGAGTGAGGCTCCTAAGTCGAATCAGCTTGAGATCTCGGTTATTTCAGTCTAAGAAATATTTTTGAGGAGATTCTAATAGGCAGCACGCCTTCGGAGACTAAAAGTACAAGTCTGAGGACCAGATGTTTACAAACATTATTAAAAAGCGAAATCAGTTGTATAAAAGGTGGAGATACTAATATTAGATTGTATTTATGTTCTGTAAATAACTTTCTTGGTAATAATAACAACAAGTGATAACTAACTAATAAACAAACCATAACATTCGTTTAGCCGTATTCTATAATGTAGCAGAAAAGTACATGCTATCTTACCTATCTGGAGCGCTAAATGAGATGATGGAACCTGGACACTTCGCCCAAAGTCTGTAACGCCCGACGCTGTATTCTGCCCACAACGCCCAAAGTTACTGGTGGGACACAACACCCAACGCGACCCTATCGCCCAGTGCTGAATATAACTACAAAAAGATATCGTCCATAGTTAGGACAGGGACAAAACGCTCAACGTGATCACATCACGCAATTAAAAACTTACCGTAAATTTTCCTTCAGCTAAGCTTATTTCATGGCTTATTTACTTTCGTGCATGTACTATTCCTCTAATTTTTAACGTTTTGTAGGGGACATGACTCCCAACGTGACTACATCGCCCAGTCAAACGTACCGTGTGGGACCTCGGTGGGGCAGTGCGAATACGCGCTGTCAGTCGCGGTCACAGTGAAACGCGGCCGATTGGGCGCGTGGTTGAATCCCGGCTAAGGCGCCATATTTCACTTAGTTTAGTTTAAGGTCGATGTTGCATGAATGGATGGTATGTAAGGGACGCCCGCACGTATCGTGGTTACTTCATACAACTACAAAGGTGGATACGTATAGGTTATATAGTCGGAATCTGAATGTCATTTTGAATATATGTGCCTACGTCAATTCATTAAAATTTTGACAACAAAGGAACATTTAGAATTGGGTGATGTGGTTGCGTTGGGCGTTGTATCCCCCACAAAGCGTTAAATATTAGAAGAAAGGTATATACACTAAAGTAACTAAGCAATGAACTTTACTGAAGGAAAATTTACTGTAAATTTGCATAGGGCGATGTGGGCAGAATATAGCACTGAACGTTATGGACTTTGAGCGAAGTGTCCTAGACCCACATAAAACACAGTTGTGGTGGGTCTGGCAGATTTTAATGACACTAGAATTCGTAACTTAATTATTTTACATAAAAGCTGATTTTTCTGATATTCCACATTCTAACGCTCGCTTGGTTTGCAAACGAATATTTTTTTCTACCAATGTATTTGTAATCATTTATAAACCGTTGTCAAACCGGCTTGTATGTACTTTTGGAATAAACGTTACGTAAACTATAATAAACTTAAATTACCGTTGTCTAATGATTTCGTAATTACCACCTGAAAATGTTTATAAAAAAAAGGAAAATTAAATGATTTCTGAAAATTGTGTTCTTATGTTACTACTAAAACTGTATAAACGCGAATGAATATAAAGAAATTGTCAAAAATGCTTACTGCTAGATTAAAATATTTTTAAGTTATCAAAGGTATAATACATTTAATAGCCGCTTGTATACCGCTGAAAACGTTTTTCTAAACGTTTCTTATTAACCGTTGAGGAAGGATATTAGAAAATACCAGTACAGCTTCTTCGAAAGTAGCACTTAATACACAAAACATCGATTTCTGATACATTGAAAATAATAATATTTATTATTTTTTTTAATTTTTGTTTAAGATCATGGATCATTACCTTAGGCAACTCCATGATTCCCATCCCACCCAGCTTACCCCGGCTCAGCACGTTTCGTGTTATATAACGGCCCACCCTTGAAAAACCCTATGCCCCAATTACAACTAAAACAACACAAACACCCTGGAAAAGTGCAGGATTCGAACCTGAGCGGCTTTGGTAGAATAACTCTGAAGCAAAGCCTCTACTCTACCGCAGTCCCATTATAAAATTTATATACACAATCGGGCTCCAAACGTTTCTACAAGACGCGCATAAATATTATTGGTTATTTAAATTGTAGAGGTATTTATCAAACGTGTGTAACTGCCATATTTAAATGTTGTAATCTATCTAACATGTACAGATATTTGCAATTGAAACTGTTCTTTATGCATTAACATCCGTTTGTATAACGTTACAAATGAAACGTTCTTTCCAAACGTTTCTCAAAGGTCAAACATATATCGTTAGTTGTTTAACATTCTAACACGTTTATCGAATGTTCAGCATCTAATAATTATTTGTTTAGTAAATAGCAATTCTAGAAATACTTCAATCTGTAATATTGAAAATAAAACGATTTCTGTAAATTGTATTGCAAACATTTCTAGAAGAATCGGATAAATATCATTGGCTGTTTAAATTTTATAAAACGCTTGTCAAACGTGCGCAATTGCCATATTTAATTTATCAAACGTATAATAATTTCTTGCCATACACTTAACAAACGTTTATATAAATCCGCAAGAAAACATTATCTCGAAACGTTTTTCAAGCATCCAACAAAACACCTTAGGTGCATTGTATTTTAGCATTTAAAGATTGGTAATTTATTAAGCTATTGCATACTATAAACCATTTCGTGGAATATTACAAGTAAACGTTTATATTACGTTACGAACAAACAATTTTACCAGTAAATTATTATTCTGAAATGTTTTTGAAATTTCCACCTGAAAGTGATCGTTTACAAAAAACCATCGATTTCTATATCTTTCAAAATAAAACGTTTGTAATAAATCGTGTCCTTAACGTTTCTATGAGAATCGGATAAATACCGTTGATTGTTTACATTTTGAAAACGTACACAAATATCCGTAATTGCCTAATTTAAATGTTGTAAATTATTATTAGTTGTTTAAATCTAGTGTATTATGCTTTAATATTTAAAGTTTGCAATCCATTGAATTATTACTTATTTCTAAACGTTTTTTTTTAAATATTCCAAGTAAACGCTTACATAACGTTACTAATAAACCATTTGTACTAAAACGTTTACAAAAAATGACCAAAATATTATTTAAATTTTACAGTTATGTTATGTACGATAAAGTTTTTCTCAGTCCTTGCTTGCAATTCTATATACCATTTTTTAAATACCTTCAGTAAAGGTTTATACAAGATTGCTAATAAGTCATTTACAGTAAGCCGTTTGCAAAGAATAACCATTTTAGTCTTAGAACGTTTGCAAAATTAATGTTTGGTGGAAATTTAAAGACATGGAAATATATTAAACGTTTAATAATCGTTGACGTTGTGAGCTGACATATAGTGATGGGAAATCGATCATCATAACGCAATTCCTTGAGGGTGATTACTTTTTCCAATCATCCTGCCCCACATAAAATTGTAAGTATTTATTATAAACGTTTGTATATTCAAACCACGAATATTCAACGAAACGTAGTAAATTTTATTTAAACTACACCTTCACAAATATTTCTTCAAAGTTTGATTCCACGAGGTACACTTTATTTTACTTCGGAAATAATATGAAAACTTGTGACCCTAAACGAGTTTATAGTTGCTGAAGTAATTAATTTCAGTGTATGACATTTTTCATTAATTTCACGAACTTCTTGCATATTTTTGGCCAACTACACTTACTATAGGGGTTTAAGTGTTTTAATTGTTTGAGATAATTAAACCTACCCTTCTTGTTAAGTTTACCACACGGTTTTTACAAATAAGAAAGTAAATCAAGCTCAACTATCGAAGCAACTGGAGAAATATTCAGCTGAAAGCAATTAACAACACAAAAATAACTCCACTGCAATTAGCAAAAGTTTGTCTCGATTTCATAAATTCAAATCACAACTCTTGGATTCACGTAAGCCAGTTTTATCTATAATATATATGAAATAGCAGCTTTTACCTTGTTTTTTACTGTGTTGTTTGCTTAAATTAGATGGTATGAAAAACAGATATATATTTCATATACAAAATCGGAAATAAAAGCCGAAACCTTCGGTATGTATCAATTAATTAATGTTACCTCTCATGTTACAGTTTGTTAATTAAATTGTTTATTTGCAACAGTATTGATTTCAACTTTTTATTGCTAAAAATGTACTATTTGACTAATGAATAAATTTATTTCGGATAGTTATAAGCGTAAACACTATAAGTTGCTTATCCAGGAATAATTAATTATTAAGAAGAATTAATTTAATATCAAACATGGTATTTAAAAATTTTATTACATTTCCATAATTCTAAAAATCAGCAGTATTTATTAATTAGTAGAAGATAGCAGTAATTTAATTTGCAATTAATTTCTAAATAATTAAGTAATTAACTGAGTTGCAGTAATTGCAGCATAAATTAATAACCAGGTAAACTTTTTCTAACTTAAAACATAAGTTGTAATTTTCACCACTATAAGTATTATAATTTCAAAATTTAAGCCGTAAGATGAACGCCATGAATGCCAGTTCTTAAACCCATACAGTAATTGTACATTACTACTAATTACCCAAATACTTGAA
>JABXWE010060592.1:0-11570 GCA_014611495.1 Limonius californicus
ACTTCTTACAAACCTTGTAAGTCTGTTCGTTACGAGGCAAGGTTTTAGGATAGCACTTGAACAACCGTTTTGAGGAAAATAACTCTACTGTTGAATAAAGATGATATGAACAGTTTCCAGTATGGGAAAGTCCAGGGAGGCAGTCGCGTCCACTTATTCATTTTTTCTATCTAGAACCTTCCGTCTCCATTTTGTTACTCTCTATCTTCTACCTCTTCGCTCCATCTTCTCCTGCATCCTGCACATCTCCTCATCCGCTTCTGTCTTCCTATTGTATGCCTGTTTTAGACCTCTATCACTATCACTCTTCATCTTGGTTTCATTTCCAAACATTTTAACCGCTATAACTTTATTGTGGATATTATATCCGGATCTTCACGTAATTCTGTTAACTCGTAGTTCATTCGAGTCCTTCATTCTCCTTCTTCTTGTAGTGAACCATCTATCCGTCTTAAATCTTTCTTCCAAAGATGCCCTGGGTTTTCTTGTTTTCTTGCTTTAGCACTTATAATTCACTTGCGTATGTAACTACTTGTTCTATTATCGTATTGTATATTATCTTTGTGGTGTTTTTGTAATACAACCCTTGATTGGAATATGTTTTTCATTGCATAATAGCTCCTGTTTTCCGTCGCGTTTTTTGTCTTTATTTCTTCACTTGTTGCATTGTCTTCTATGATCGTGATTCTTAGGTATTTAAGTTCTAGTGTTTGCTCAAAGGCGTTATTTCTAATACTTACGTTTCTCTGTTCTCTTCTTCTTATGTCTCTCGCCATGAGCATATACTTGGTTTTTCACTCATTTATTTTTAGTCCTGCCTCTTTGCTTCTTTTTCTAATTCACAGGATGATGTTTTTAGAGCTTGTCTTGTTCTATCTGGGATCACGATATCGTCCGCATTCGCCAGATTTAAACATGATTTGTTATAAATATTTCCTCTGGCGTTTATGTATACCTTTCTGATACATCTCTCTAATATTATGTTGAATAATGTTGTGGACAATGGGTCTTCTTGCCTGCTCTCCGCTTTCACTTCCAGTTGTTTGTATATATTTCCTCTGTTTCTCCCACCGATCTTTGTTGCATTGTCATTTTCGTAAGCTGAACTAGCTTCGCTTATTCTTATTGTAAATATGTGGTCGGTAGCCGATCTTCTGCTTCTAAACCTTGATTAGTACTTGCCTAAAACTTCTTCCGCGTATGCTTTTATCCTATTCGCTATTACGGAAGCCCTTATTTTGTAGACAACTCGTAATAAGGGTATTCCTATACAATTGCTGCGTTCCGTCTTATCTCCTTTGTTCTTGTATATGGGGTATGTTATTGAGTTTATCCAGCCTTCTGGCAATTTTTCTTTTGTCTATACCTCATGCAGTGGTTCGTGTATTCTGTTTAGAAGCTCATCCTTTTTATTTTTTACTAATTTAGCGGTTCGTCTTCTTCGTCTTTTCCGGGCGATTTTTTGTTCTTTAACGTATTGACTTGTTCTACTTTTGTTTTTCGATAGCGGTACTATGTTCAGGTGCGGGTCGTAGTACTGCCCTCTTAACTTCACCTTCTTTTGCTTCTTCCTCTCCACTATCATTTTTCTAGCAGTTTCTCAAAATGTTCCCTCCATTTGTCGAGTATCCCTTCATCGTCTGCTTTTAATTCACATATCTTAATTTTACATAATATTTGTTCTAGCTTGATATCCTCCTTTTTGTTCCTTCACATTCTGGTAAAAGTCTTTACTTTGGTTTCCATTATCTCTTTTTTATGGGCTCTTTTCTTTCGTCTGAGCAGGCTTTTCGATAATCTTCTCTTATTTTGGCATTCTTTTGTTCGTGTAGAACTAGGATGAACAGTACAGTATTTTCTTTTAAGCTTGTTCTCTTTTTTTGCATGCTTCTCTACATTCTTCGTCGTACTGTTTGCTCAGTTTCCCTGTTATTTGTATCCAATGATTTCCCTTGCTGTCGCTTTTAAATTCCTAATGACAAGCGCAGACAGAAATTTTATAAATACTATTTTGTGATACAACGAAAATGGTGTTACAAATAATAAGATGTTTGGTAGAAAAATAATCATTACTGGTCAACTGAAAATCCTATACCGATTGGCGGTCTGCACTACGAACATAGGATATAAAAAACATTTGAATCCGCATCTTGACGTTTTTAATATTAGTCATAGGTAAATGGATGCGACGGGTTTAATTTTTATATCACCTTAGTATTAACTATGACTTTAATTTAACAGCTGCCTGTCACAGTTTTACGGAATCTGCGTTTAAAAAAAATTAAAAACCAAATAATAACAGTAATATGAATGTCTATCAAGTGCATGAGAAAGTACGAATTATGAAATGGCTTTATAGCAGTAGCTCGTTACGTGCAACTCGAAATTTATTTGCAGTAACTTTTGAAAATCGACCTATCCTATGTACTAACACAATACACCGAATTTTGAGGAACTTTGAGGAACGGGTGTCTCTCTCCAGCCAACCATAAAAGAACGTTACACCCAAGAAATGTTAAGCAAGAAATGCAAGAAGTAAGAATATGTGCTGCTGTAAAAGTAGATCCACGCCAGTGTTCCAGAAATATTGCTCAAAATACTAGTGTCCATCATACTGTATTAAAAGTTTTAAGAACAAGCGGATATCGTTCCTATAAACTATAAAAACCCAACAAATTTACCCAAATGACCAAATTAGACGAATGGAATTTTGTGAGAATATAATGGAAAAATTGAACAATTACATGAATTTCCTGAGCAAAATTCTATTCACCGACGAATACACTATTCCGATAAATGGTCGACACAATCCATCAGTATGTCGTGTCTGGTCATGAAATAATGCTCACAAGCATTACAGTTATCGATCTCAATATCCACAAAAGTTGAATGTGTGGAGTGAAATATTGGGTGATAACATCTTTGGACCATTTTTTATCGAGGGGAACCTAAATGGTCCAAAATATCTTGATATGCTGCAAAACGAAATCGTTCCTGCTTTGCGTCAAGTTCTAGGGATCAGAATGAATGAAATTTGGTTCCAACAAGATGGTTGCCCTTCCCACAATACGTTAGCCGTACGGCAATAAATAGCAAATACATTTCCTAATCGTGTAATTGGAATCGTAAGTAGAATTCCTTGGCCGCCTAGATCCCCGGACTTGTCACTTCAAGATTTCTTCGTGTGGCCTTACACTAAGTCGAAAATTTATGAATTTGAAGAAGATAGAGCTACCATACTGGACGAACTTCGAATTAAAATTCAGGATGCACTTGCAACTATTACCCCACAAATGCTTGCTAATTTACGAACCCGATTTTACAATCGCTTGGACTACTGCTTGACAAAGAGGGGCAATATATTCGAACATTTATTGTAAATAATATCTTGCTTCAGTTAAGTACTTGGAAGTGCTAGTGTTGATTATTTAGTTGACTTTAACTTAAAAATGTTTGTCCATTATTAATTTATTTTATTTTATTCGCTTATACCAAAACTTGCAATGTTTTCGTCACTTCTTTATTAATTTTTAGAAAGCTATTGTAATAGGTATTCCTAATGCAAAATGAAAAATGCTTTCATGCTTGCATGCTGTTAAATTAAATTGTATCCACGATAAATCTGATTTTAATTCTGGTGTGTTGAATACGTTAAATTTTGAAGCACAAAGTCATTTACTGATTTGTATAGATATTAAAACGAACTCATATCTAGAGCCTTTGGAATTTGGATATGTACACAATCATGATTTCGTTGTTAATAAAAATATCCTACATTTATCAATGCATCGCATGAAAGGTAAATTGTTTTCGCATGTGCTATGTTCGCACTTGAAACCGCCAATCGGTATAGATAAAAGCTAAGATTTATCATCATACACATTTATCAACGTTTGAGATAGTATTTTCCAGAATGCTAATGTATATCCATTTTTTATACTGGTACTTTATCAGCAGAAAGATATTTATTGTTTTTAAGAAACTACATGGAAGGCTGGCTAGATAATCTACCAGTTTTATTTTCAACAAGATGCTCCACCTGCACATAATGCCATTTTGATGAGACAATGTTTAATTGATAATTTTGCTAAAAAATTGATGGGAACATATTCCCACTGAAATTGGTTGATTGTTAAATTATATGAAACTTACATGAGACTAATAATAGGCAACATATCCAAACTTTTTCCATTTAAGCTACTTTATAACGCCAAAGCACGCAAATTGACCGTGGCAGGCAAGTTACACATAGCAAACTCTATAATATACCAATATTGTTTCAAAAATATCAAATAATCAATTTATTTGATTAAAACATTGAGTATTGATGCATCAACTACTGCGGTTATTAACCTCCATCTAACACCTAAAGTGAAAACGCTGAGAACAGAAGAATTCGAACACTCCAACGCAAAGTTGGATAAGAATATAAACCTGTAATAAAATTCCACAAATAAATACCATAAACGTTAGATCGTGGTCTTTATCTACTATGAATATTACTTAAATATACGCTCAAGAAAAAAATGAGTATTTGCATAAGTATGCGTTTCTTCTGTCGGCTCTCAACAACGTCCCATAAGGAATAAAAAGGTTTGCACGAAAGACGGGGTAGGCCAGATAGTTCTTGGAATTTTGAGGAAAGACAAGTGGCAGCAGAGAGTGTTAAGGGCCGCCAGCAGCGGCATTCTACCCAGGAGAGTGTTTTTGGGAGTCAGTCGTGAGTTTACATATTTTGGTGTAATCACTTATTAATAGCGTTTGCGAATCTACTAACTGATTGTTATACAATGTTCCCATATACTGGGGTGAGGTGCATATTAGTGTTACAATTTATGTGTTGGTTATATGAATATGGGCTGCAAAAGCAAGCTCAGTTGTAGTACTAGTGAAATGTTATACGTATTTACGCGAATGGTTTGCGGAATATCGACTTGTTGTCATATGTGGAGTACAAGTACTGGATCCTATTATTGTTATTATACAAGATTGGTGAAGCTATGTAAATAGTTTTTGGAGACATTACCGTAGTGAATATAACTAGCTATATAATTAGATAATGTGTGCGGCATGTTTAACCATTATTAACCTAGCAATGATTGAGGAAGGTAGTCAGCTCGTAGAGATGGTCTCGGAAAGGCGCCTAAGTTGAGTCATCATCGATGCCAGGATGGCACCAGCTGAGTTTTACCTGGGATAAGGTCGCTAATTATGCTCTACCCTTCGCATTTGGAGCCGAGAGGGAATGTCGCCCTGCGACTTCCTGTGGCTAACAGAGGGTCTGGCTGGACATAGTCCAGTTTCAGACTTACCTCTGGAGGATTGAAGTAAGATATGCATAATTGTAGTAATTAATCTAGAGTGGCTACGGCCACATCAGCTAGCCGGTAGGTAAGCATTCGTATCCTGTTCGAATCCCAATCCAGGCGTAAGGGGCTGGAGGACCCCCGATGGGTACAACTGCCCAATATTTATTGACAGACCAGTAGGTGTGTGTTTTATTAACTGTTGCATCTCACTTGCCTGTCGCCGCCAGTGAATTCTGATCATACCCGCCACTTGTTTACCCAAGAATTTCATAAGTGAAATGCAGAAGCGCTGCAAACTTAGGTATTTATAATTTTAAATTAAGTTCTTTCCATACGGCCCCCGTACGCCCGACCCTAACAAAAGTTTGAACATACATACATCTAAGATTCTCCTCATAGTAAGCAAATATTATTATCCCATGATACTATCTTTAGATTTTGTAGCGGTTCCCAGAGATTGATCCTTAGACACTGCAATGTGATTAACAGCTGTACCTACCGAGTTACGCGATGTACAATAATACTGCAATAAAATGGGTAGCAATTTAATTAATTTATTAGTATTAAACACTAAACTGTACAAAACGTATTCTTTTTTTAATAGTAAAAATGGTATTCAATTAGAAATAAAACTGTTTATCAATATTTCATTGCGTTCTAAAATTAGGAAAGCGTTAAAAATTTATGATTGTGTTATTAGATTTGTGATTTATTTTAAAAGTGAAAATTATCTCATAGACTAAAACACACTGATAACAGCTGATAACAGTAATATAGTATACAATTTTAGCTAAAGTATCATGGTGGCATAAAATATAATTTTCTATGCATTTTGACTGTAGCGCAGAAATTTTGGAAAAAAAAGAAAAAAGATGTTATGTCAAATACAACTGGAATAATCTTCGTTATATTCACCAGATTTGATATGAGTATCTAAAAAGACTGAAAAATAATTACAGTATCAATAAGTAATAGAAAAATCTTTTAAAGTTTATCAATTTTGTAATTTATGTTTAAAAGGGTACGAATCGATAAACACCTTTTAACATAATATGTAGTTATATGTATTAGACTTTCTATATACTCAAGATTGTGCCAATTATCAACTATAATTAAATAAAAGCTGTTTATCTATAAACCGTTATTATTAGTATATGACAACACTCTCAAAGCATTGCTGACGCATTTCCTGTATATCGCTGTGGCATCATGTTTCTCTTTTGAACTAGCAACATTAATTAATTTACCCTATTTTCCTTACCTAATGTAAATTCTAGTACTGAAACAACTGAAAGCAACTCCTAAATAAATTACAGCAATTAATAAATTATCTTAGCAAAAATATTCGTTACTGGATATTTCACGACAAGTTGCATTTTGAACACCCACATATCCAAAAAAGTGGTTTTTACAAAATGAGTGTGTAAAGCTGCGTATTTGAAAAACTACGAGACCGTATTTTAGGAAATTTTTCAAACAAATATTTTCTCAAAATTACGAGTATAGTAATTACCGAAATATATATATCTGTTGGGAGTCGTGTATAATGTGATGGCCTCTATATTAGCAAACAGAATTGAACCGTATACAGAGCAGCTGAGAATAATCGGGATTTAAAAGTGAGAGACAGCAGACCACACACAATCAGAACATCTTGGAAAAACGCTACATATACGATATATGTCTACAACTCTATATAGACTGCAAGCGGAAGTACGACAGTTGGCGAAAGATTAAAAGAAGACATGATAGAATTTGAAATCTCGCAAAAATAAGTTAACCATACCAATATAACACCCAAACAAAGAACAAGATAAAATATCAGGGAAAACTTTCGCAGCAGTTTGAAGTACAAAAAAAGCTTAGACAGGTAGATCTACTTTCCACAATGGTGTTCAACCTAGTATTCGAGAAATATTAAAGAGAGGATGATATCAATTTAGGAGGAAATATATATATATTAGAACAGAAGTCACTAGACGTTACCAAAATTGTTTCAAACAAAAAATGTGTTCCGCAACATGAAAAACATAATATACACACCAATATTTACTAAATAGGAATCTACTCAAGCGAACCATGGGTCTGCCAAACTGAATACGAAACAAACCTGTTCGTACGAAAAATAGTGAGAACAATATACGACCCTAGTTCGTAGTCCTAGAAGGAGGAGAATGACGGGTTGGAAAGAACCACAAATTGCAAACCCTTTACAAAGACCCGTATATAGGTTTCATAGTGGTTCAGAAGTGGTTGGGATACGTCAACAGAATCCCGAAAAACACAGAACCCAAGATAACACACCACAGGAAACCGGTGAGAACGCGAAAAACGACAAACCTAGAAATAGGTGGAGTAACGATCTGGAAGACTACTTGAGGGAGAGGGGAGTGTATTTCAATCCATAATATACATTAATCATATGGATATTTCAACCCTAAAATACACGGTTTAATCCATACAAAATTGTTTGATTTTCATATTTCGAATTCTATGTAAGTAAATGACGTTAAAACTGCCCCTATTGGTATTTTAGCCCTAAAATACAGTGTTCAGCCGCTAAAATTTTTTTTAATTTCATACTTTGAATTCTGTTTACGCAAATGACGTTAAAGCTACCCGTATGGGTATTTCAACCCATAAAATACATTAATCCTAGGGATATTCCAACCTTACAATATACTGTTCAACCGCTAAAAATTGGTTTGAATTTTATATTTGGAATTCTATGTATCTAAATGACGTTAATGCTACCCGTATAGGTATTTCAATCCATAAAATAGATTAAACCTATGGATATTCCAACCCTAAAATATACTGCTTAATCGCTAAAACATTGTTGGAATTTTATATTTCGAATTCTATGTAATTAAATGACGTTAAAAATATCCTTATGAGTATTTCGACCCATAAAATGTGTTAACCCTGTAATTATTCTAACACTAAAACGCAATGTTCAATCATTAAAAAAATTTGAATTTCATATTTAGAATTCTAGGTACGTAATCGTATGGTTAAACCCTAAAATACGAGGGGTATATTTTAAATAAGGTCCGTACAGCCGTATCGTCTGTCTGTGTACTGGGCTGTAGAAGTTTATAATGTTTAAGAAAATTGAGCCGCCCGGCGACTGTGAGATACGATCTGTAATTCGATACTTGAGTGCAAGAAACTTGACAGCAGCGGAAATTCATCGTCAGATTTGTGAAGTTTGCGGTGATAATGCTATGAGTGACAGTAAAGTTCGAAAGTGGGTGAAAATGTTCAATGTTCGGGTTAATGTGCATGATCAGCCACGCCCTGGCCGACCTTCTCTGATTTCTGAAAATTTGGTTCATGATGTGGACAACAAAATTCGAGAAGACCGACGATTCACGATATCAAAGTTATCAATTGAATTTCTACAGGTTTCAAGGTCAGTTTTGTACACCATTGTTTCGGAGAAACTGAATTATCGAAAATTGTGTTCTCGGGGGTTCCAAGACTGCTTTCTGACGATCACAAAACAAAAAGATTGGGCTGTGCTTTATCGTTTTTGATAAGATACAATCAGGAAGGAGATGGATTGTTGGACGACATCGTTACAGGAGATGAGACTTCGGTGTCTCACATGACTCCTGAGTCCAAGCAACAGGCAATGGAATGGCGATACACATCGTCGCCAACCAGAGTGAAATCCAAACAGACAATTTCAGCACGAAAGATCATGGCAATTGTCTTTTGGGACAGGAAAGGTATTTTATTAGTGGATTTTATGCCGAGAGGCATAACAATCAATTCTGATGCGTATTGTGTGACCTTGAGAAAACTCCGGCGTGCCATACAAAACAAGCGGCGTGGCCTACTGTCTTCCGGTGTGATGTTGCTCCATGACAATGCAAGACCACATGTTTCTGCACGAACACAAGGTCTAATTAGGTCTTTTGGATGAGAACAACTGGATCATCCACCTTACAGTCCAGACCTTGCACCTAGTGATTTTCACTTGTTTCGGTGCTTAAAGGAGCTTAGAGAAGTGAAAACTGCAGTCATGGATTGGGCTTCTTCACAGGCGGCAGATTTAATTGACGTCGGAATTCAAAAACTTGTTAAGCGGTATAACGAATGTTTGAACAAAAATGGAAATTTTATGGAAAAGTAGATAAAAGTATGTAGAATATGGAAAAAATACCCCTCGTATATTGTTCAATCGCAAAAAAATTTATTTGAGTTTCATTTTTCGAATTTTATGTACATAAATTATGTTTACCAGCCCCCGCTATAGTGAAAATGTCTATAGTTGTTCTGTTGTTTTCGACCATATAAAAAATTATATAATATCCGCTTTATGTTTTTATCACCTCTTATTATATTTGAAAAATATTACGTCTCGTAGCTTCTTATTATTGTAATCTGATCTACACTTCCATAAAAGTAATTTAATTGTGCAAATATGACGAGACAATTTTAAGTATAGCAAAGTCCAAGCCAGCTATGTACGAAACGCGTTTGAAACTTACCTTTCAACCGAAGCACATTGCGATATGCGTTTATTTTACCAATTGCATTCACAGCTTACATGGCTAGATTTTTGAATACACTAATTCTAAGAATAAATTCTAGTATTGTAAAAAATGCAACATTTTATAGAAATCGATATTGATAAAATACGAATTCTGTAATAATGAAAAACTTCTGTTTAAAAGTAACAAACTAAGTAACAACATCCTCTTGCTTTTGTTTCAGAAATAATAGTAATTACTGCTTTTGTTTATTGAGTTAATTAGAGAGCGAATTCTTTAATATCCTTGAAATAAAATTTAAGGAAAGGCGGAAATGTATTTTAAGTTTCCTCGACAAAAGCTCTTCTTATCGCCAATCTGGATAGATGGCTAGTCTTAGCTGTCTTCAGTTTGTTTACAATGTAAGCTTCACGGTAGACTTGCATTTTCGTATGCAAGCTGCTGACTACGTAAAAATATCTGAAGTGAAGCTCACAACTGCTCTTTGATGTGAACATAAAACTGATGCAAAGAAAGAAACAAATTTCTTGTCTAACCCTAGTGCTTGCTTACCATGTAAATGTGATATTCAGGTCTTTCTTTGACTCAAATCGTAACAATACTTTTACTAAAATGTTTCGACGATGCATGTCCTCTGGGAATATACAATAGTGTTCTGTTCTAGAGGCAACTGCCCCTTTTAGCAAGATGAGGAATACATTTAATTTTAAACGATGATTTTGTAAATTAAACAGGCATACATAGTGCTTCATAATATAAGGGAAATACAAGGTACGTTTATGAAATTACAGTAGTTACAGGAAACTTTTATTTTCATTCTATTCGTAATCTAACATCGCTTGTTTCTGAAATTAATCACAACAAAGTTCGAACTCATAATCTTTTCAATTAAAATTTAGATACTTATGACAAATTTGAAGAAGCTATCAAAAAACTGTAATTAAAACTGACTGATAAAAGCAATAGTATACTTCCTTGTATGTATAAATATATTTTTGCACTGATTTTTTCTAATCAATTAAATTTGAATGCAATATGTCGTCTTTATTATTTTATTATAATTGAAGCTAAAAGATTATCAAATACCAAAACTTTGACTGATTGCCGGTAACGTACCATTATGTCGGATAAAAGGGTTATGCTTTCCTTTTTTCAGCACTGGACATATCGTAGGCTCTCTCACTATCCTACGTATTTTTAATGTGTGGAAGATGCAGATATAGAACAGAGTTGGAAACCGAAAGAAATCCGAAATTTGCATAAAATATTCGCGGTCAGATTCGACGTGTATCCTGAATATACCCTTAAATTATGATTTTTGTTTTTTGAGCTTTCGCAAGTTATTTTTACGTGGATGTGCATATTTAAAACAGTTTCTACTTTGCTACACTGTAAAAAGGATTTGCAACAATTGAAGACAACACTAGCGATAGTTTGAAGTAACATGGGATCCAATTGTACATCATTATCAGTAGCCCTTTATGTCCATTTTTGAACCTTTTCTAATATATTGCCATGATTTTTATATTAAAATAATGTAATTATTATTAACTGTTTGTTAAATGTCTTTATCATGCTTTAAACTACACTAAAATACCTTCGGAAGGACTGTTATTTATCAAAAAGGATATTTATTGGTATTAAAATCCATATTTTAACCTGAAATATAGTCTAAAGGCGGCCGTAGGCTAGAGGTTAGCGCGTTAGACTTCTACGCTGAGGGTCCTGGGTTCAATTCCCAGTACCGGAACATCGGATT